>JANHAO010000620.1:0-39093 GCA_026873985.1 Saraca asoca | reverse complement strand
ACTATTTTATTCTACATGCATAATACATTCTAAAATTAACTTTAATTATTCAAACATATAAGTCAATTTAATTTCGACTATACCCTGTTTACATATAGGAAAGAATATCAACAATAATTTGTGCCAAAATTAATTACTCTTAAGAATATATGTATAAAATTATTAATGTAAGTCTATATTAGTAATTATCATGACACTTTTTAAAAATAATATCTAATGTTATTTTTTAATTTTTTTTACCTACATTTAAATTCAACAAGAATTTAGAGGATAAAGATTTTTACGATATAACACAATCTTTTATATTTTATGTCAATTAAATTTAATGTTAAATGTAGTGCAGATCTTATCATGATTTTCTTTGCAACTTATTCCCTTTAATTCTTTATAAATGATAAAGTATAGGAGTCATCTAGTTATTCATTGTTTTAGAATTCATGAAACATTGTAATACTTAGACTGATAAATATTTTGAGAATAAGATTATAATTATATTTAGTAAGGTTATTATATTTCACATTTTTTCTTTTGTTTCTGCAATTTTAAAATTTTTCGTATATAATTATTTTACTTTTTCAAATTCTTATTTTAATTATATTATTAAAAAATAAATATCTAAAATTTTTCGTGTATATAGCTTTGCTCGATACATAATGCCTTCTTATAATGCATGTACGATTCTTATATCTTGCTATGAAATGACAGAGTCAAATTTGGGGGATTAAGTGTACTTGTTAGGAAAACGACAAAGGCGCAACTGAATATACTCACTCTTATAAAAAATAATAAGCTTAATTATATTTTTTATTAAAATATAAGTTAATTGTATTTGATCCCTTTGAAAATAAAATTTGATTTAGTTTCTCAAAAATCAAAATTAAATCAATTTTATTTCAAAATTTATCTTCCATCTAAATAGAAAACGAAAATAAATAATAATATTTGACTCAATTATATATTTTATGCCTCGGAAAATAGGTTACATTTGATTTCCTTAAAATCAAAATTCTATTTTTATCCCTTAAAATTAAATAATAATAATTTATTTACTATCTCGTAAAATTTTTATTTAATTATAAAAATATCATTTAATAATAGAGAATAAATATTTTACAAATAAAAAGTAAAGTTTTAATAAAAATAAAATTAAATTAAAAAACATATATTAGACATAAAAATAATAATGGAGACTTGATTTTCAAAGATTAATTAAGACTTAATTTTTTTTATTTTTTCTTATTAAATTTTAAAATTTCATAAGTAAAAAAAATAATGATAAATAAATAGTATAATATCAATAAAAAATTAAAATTTACATTAGAAACTCATAATAGATATAATAATAGAAACTCAATTTTAAAATATTAATCAAAAATTTTCCTGCCTCCATTTTAAGATCTATATTTTTTTATAGGAGGAAAAATTAGGTTTTAATTATTTTTGAAGAGAAAAAATATAATGGTAAATAATTTATTAATATTTTAAAATTGAGTTTATATTATTATACCTATTATAAGTTTCTAATATAAATTTTAATTTATTATTAATATTTTACTGTTTATTTATTATTATTATGAGTTTTTGAAACTTGATAGTAGAAATCAAAAAATAAATCTTAATTAATATTTAAAAATCAAATTTCTATCACTATCTTTATATGTAATGTATGTTTTTTAATTTAATTTTGTATTTTTGTGACTTTATTTTTATTATTAAAATATTTATTATTTATTAAATTATATTTTATTATAATTAAATAAATATTTGATGATATAGTAAATAAATAATAATAATAATTTAATTTTAGGGGATAAAAATATAATTTTAATTTTAAAGAAATTAAATACAATTGATTTGTATTTTGAGAAAATAAAAATATAATTAAGTTAAATGTTAAATTCACTTTCATTTTTCTTTAAACAGAAATTAGATTTTAAATTAAAATTGATTTATTTAAATTTAAAAAAAAATTAAAATAAAATTTTAGTTTTAAAGTGAGCATATGAATTTATATTCAGAGGATTAAAATATGTGATGCACTCTGAATTGATTTCCAAGTCACTGTCATGTTTACGAGATTCCCCCTAAAGTTCAAATGCTTACGTGTAAGGTGAGCCAACCAAGTGCTCTGCAATGAATTGTTGCCACTCATGTAATTTTCTCAATGAGTTTGTTTAAAATCTTAGTATAACTGGTCTTCAAAGCTTGACAGGTTATGTAGGTTTACCCTATAAAAAAATTTAAAAAAATTCTTGAAAAAAACAAAAATATAAATTATAATTAAAATATAATAAATAAAATGCAAACATCATACAAATTCCTTAACTTTGAAATGAAAATTTCATGTTATGGTAACAACTATAAATGACAATAAAATATCAATGACCTAGTTTAGATCCCATGCATTTAATACGGATGGTCTTATTTCATTTTCATGTATACAGATTGTTAGAGCCATAAAAAAAAAAAAAAAAAAAAAGACTTAAGTGTGTTTCTCTGGAAAAAAAAAAAAAAACAAAGATGGAAGCTTTTCAAGCAGAGGCTCGTTTAAATATAGATTTACAGTTGGCCTCCTAGAATTTTCTGGCAAAAGTGAACCATTTAATCAAGAAAATAATAAATCTTTAAGAAGAGTTTTTCTAACAAAGAAAGGTAGAAAAAGAAGATTTGACATAATCGAAACTTCTCAAACACATATTTTTAAAATATCAAAACTTAAATTGTTAAAAGAGAAATAATGGATAAGAAAGAGTCATCCTTTCATTACAAATAATGAAGTACCAATTTCTCAAACCTTTTGTATTGTTCTATTTGATATTCATTGAAATAGAATTGTTCCAAAGTATGAGCATTGAATGAAGATTGTGCTTCATATTGATTAAAATCATTTATGCTTTTGAGATATTATCCTAAATATATTATTTACTTTATCTTCATTTACCCTTAGCTTTTTTATGTTATAGCTTAATATAAGCATTTATAATGTTTGGCATATGTTTCATTGAACTATATTATCTATTATTCATATATGGAAATTATGCAACTACTTTGAAAATTGATTTATAAGATTATGATCTTTGTATTTTCTTTCTTATATTAATCAATCTTTCTCATAAGCACTATATATCGATATTTATCTAAGTTTCATGGACCCAAGTTTTAGTTGGATAGCAAAGAAATTATCTAGAGTTGTTTCATAAAAAAGAAAGGTAGTAATTCCTCTATCACAACATAGAAGATCAGTTCAACTTAAGAATAGTCTAATTCAACTCTCAAAAGAATTAACTTTTATAAAGAGGAATGTTAATTCAAATATTTGGTATACTCTATCCTCTCTTCTTGCATAATATGCTATATATCTTTCTTGATTTTGGATAGTTAAAATTGAAACATATCATTACTATAATTGGTTTTATCTTTAAAATGATATGCCCTCTTTGAGTTAAAGAAAGGCAATTCCTTCTATTTGGGCAAATATGCCACCAACGCTTCTTAAAAGTGTTTATATGCCTATGTTTGAATTTTGAGAGATAATGGTTTCATGTTTTGTCAATGATCATATATGTTAAAAGGACCTTATTTCTTTACAAGTGTTTATATTGGTAAATATTTGTTTTCTTGATAGTTAGATACACCTTTTGTTCTTATGTTCTTAGTTCTTCAAAATGTTTTATATAAGTTATGATAATTTTATGTTTTCTAAAATCAAAAGTCTATTTCTTTAATATTATACCTCTTGTCATTGTATATAAGAAAAGCTTGATAGTTTTAACCTCTTTTTGTCCCTATTACATATCCTTTCATGATGTTTTGTTTGAGATTTGCTTACTAATTCTTGGAACTTTTTTTTTTTTATAAAAGAAACTTTGAATGGAGATATGCATACATAAAATTTTTTTTGAAAGAATTGTTCTTTGATCTTTTTCAAAATCAATTTATAAACTTATGGATTTCAAATTACTTAAATGTTTGAAAATAATCTTCCCTTCCATGTTTTTCCTAAACTTCTTTTCAATGCTTTAGGTCACAAAAGTTTGGTATAAAAGTGAAAAGCGTTGATGAAAGGGAGAGAAATTCAATTGAATTTGTTAGACTGAGAAAGATTTATGTTTTCTATGCTTAAAAATAAATTTTTTTGTAAACTTATAGGTCTTGATCTCAGAAGTACTTCATGTTGTCCATTTTTTAAGGAGAACATTTTCTTTGAAACAAGAGAAAATCAATGTTATTTTATTGAGGGGGAGAAAATTATTTTTAAGATGTTTCTTGTATATACTTTAAATATCTTGATTGCATATCGTGCTTATATACTTTTATGAATCACTGATAAATAAGCATGATTTTCATCTTGTTATCTTTGATAAACAAGAAGTTTTGTTTTTACTTCTGCTTCACCTCATCAATGATCATATGGTTGTATCTTTTAACCCTTTTGTTTGACATGGTTTGAGGGGGAGCTTTGCTTATATTTTACATATTTTATGGCTCACAATTGTTTTGAGATGAAGGTTTTTTATGTTTATTTACTTGTCTTGTCAAAAAATTCCTTTTGTACATGTATAAAGGAAGAAGGTAAAATTATACATCCTTTGGCTCATTTATTTGATGATCATTTTCATATGATCATGGTATGAACTATTTTTAAATCTTGTTAGGATCATATGAAAAAGATATATGTCTTAACTTTTGAAAGATGAAAAGTTTTGCTTACAATGTTGCTTATCACTTTTCAATGTATTTTTTTAAGAAAAGAAAAAGGATAGGTTTGATAATGAAAAATAAAGCGAGAAGTTTATAACTTTCTTTGTTTGTCATCATTGGTTTCACTATATTTGCTTATCCTTTTAATTGATGTCAAATAGGGGAGAAGAAAATGAAAAAAAAAAATATGTTGTAAACTTAATATATTGATTTCTTACTCACCTTATTTGATTAAATCATTATTTTGAACATTTTTTTTTAATGATTTGTCATCATCAAGAAATGGAAGATTATTAGCCCCAAGGCTTTACACGATTAGTTTTGATAATGACAAATGGCAAGTGGTAAACATATATGTTCAAATAGCAATACATGTCCTTGTGCTACATCATATTCAATGTGCCTGATTCTATATTATTTACGAGTGTTAATAGGACTGTTATGCTATGGTTAATGAACATATATGATAAGATTGTAATGCATGCTCTTGTGCTGATTTATTTTAGTTATATATTTCAATTATCCATTAGGATAAATTAGATTGGACTAACTATATGAATTGCAAAGTTTATATTTATTTTATAGGATTGTCCAAAGAAGAGGGAGTGAGCATTGGAGCCAAGTGTTGGTAATTCTTGTCTTAGTCATCTCTAGAAAAAAGTCAAGAAAGAAGAGTTGTTTCAAGTTTTGAAGACTTAGAAGATTTAAACTTTGGATGCTTGAGCATTTTAAGATTTGCCTTAGGTCTTCATTGGGTATAGTCTTTCTTTTTCCTTTTTTTTTTTTACGCTTAGACTTTCTTTTTAAATAGAATTTTTTTCATGAGTTGGAGCTGAATCTTGTTTTATAAATTCTTAGCTTGCTCTATCATGTTTTTTTGGTTGGCCTTGCTTTTAATTGATGAAATTCTTGTTTAGGCTTTGTTTTAGATAAAAATGTAAATATATTGGATTACTTGAATTTAGCTCATTTATTTAAAATTACTTTTGGAAGGTTTGCCTTAAGATTTTACTAAAAATGCCTTTGAAATATTTTCAACAAAAACATTTCAAGATGTTCTTATATGATTTATCAAACTGTTTAAACTTGAAAATATATTTTTGCATTTGAAAATATTATAAACAAAAACATTCCTAGATGTTCTTACATGATTTATCAAATTGTTTAATATTAGAAATATGTTTTTACATTTGAAATATTTCATAAAGAACATTCCAACTTGTTCTTAAATATTTTATCATATTTAGTTAATTTGGAATCATATTTTTTGATTGGTTTATGAAGTTTAAAATGGTTAAATTGGTTTGAAATAGATTTGCAAAAGTTTAACTTTCATTCTCCAAGCCTTGCAATTCTACTTGAGAATTTTTAACTGTTTTTGCAATCATGCTCATAAGAGCAGGGTAAGCATTTCTGCCTTATGATTTGAATTGAGATTTGTTCTATTTTTTCTACAATTCGAATGGTCACTGTCTAAACTGCATGAAATTCTATACTTATCTAAGTTTTGCAATCTTTAGCAAGCAGACTCGTTATTTTAACTACATTTTGGTGAGTCAAATCAAGGCCTTTAAATTTGAACATCACAATTTTACTCAAATTTCAAATTTTGAACTCACGATCGTGATTGCACATTTAGTATTGCACATAATGGCTAAGTTTTCACTATATGTTTTCATTTGGTATAAATATCTATTTCACACATTTTTTCAATAGCAAAACCTAAATTCTTAAGAGGCAAACATTCTTTTTCATCTATGGTTTAATTCTTTATCTAAATTTTTTTAGATGAGCTATATTTAATTAATTCCTTATTTATTGAGCTTCAATTTGTAAATCTGAACTATAGAGTTCTCTAAATTTTCTATTATATTTTTCAAACATTATTGGATTTCCTAGGGGTGCCTTACCTAGGGTTAAAATAGTGGTTGAACTCTTTGTTTTCTCTTTTTGCATGAGTGGTTG
Organism: Saraca asoca; assembly: GCA_026873985.1. Lineage (NCBI taxonomy): Eukaryota > Viridiplantae > Streptophyta > Magnoliopsida > Fabales > Fabaceae > Saraca > Saraca asoca. Next base: position 32,427 of record JANHAO010000620.1, on the reverse strand, counting down.
AACTTTTCAAAGGGAATTTTGATTGTGATTGAGCGATCATTGTAAAAGGCTTCTCCTTATGCAAATTTAAACTTGGAGGGATTGTTATTTTAGCAAATTCAAGCTTAGTTGAGAATATGGAAGTGGATGTATGCCTTGAAGATCTTTTTTCAAGGGGAAACCATTATAAATTTTGAATTTGAATCTCTTTATCCCTACTCTTTTTATTTTCTAGCAATATGTGTTATGTTATCTATTTTTGCTCTTGTTAATAAATGAGATTGTGGGATATTCTATTTTTTGTTGTTGAAATTTGTTGAGCTTTGGTAATTTATTGTTTATCTGATTGCCTAGAAGTTAGTTTACTTGAAAAAATGTGTTTTCCATCTATAAATGTGTTCAATGAAGCTTTGCCTATGTTTAGTTACATGAGTAGCTTTACACAAGTACTTTGATTTCTTATTTCTTGTGTGTAAATATCTTCATCAAAACATCTTGGGTTTGTTTGAATTAAAATCATCCTATAACTTTTCAAAATCAAGAGATTTTCAAAGAGAATACTAAAAATTTTGAAAAGTTTTCAAAACATCCAATTCACCCCCTCTTAGGTGTGGATTGTCTTGTCCTACAAGATTCACCCTTTATAAATCCCTACTACACTTCTAATCCATCATATCTAACTAGTCAAAATTCCCCAAAAAAAAAAAAACCAAAATGTTCCTAAACTCAAATAGAACCACATTGATATTAAGGTATCAAGAGATATTCAAGTTACACGTTGAACATGTTTTCACAAATAAAATAGATTTAATGATTGAAAGTTGTTAAAGTTTGCAAAAGATTAACCCAACCCTCAACATCCATGAGGATGGCAGTCATCTTCTTGATTATAGATTAGTGATTGAAAGCGATGACTAATAAATCCATGATCTTTAAAGACTTTTAAAATAAGAATAAGTGACTACTATCGGAGTTCCGATAAACATTTCAACAGTTAAGTCAATAATCTCTTCAAAAGAGAAACTAATAGACTTGATACCATAAAATGAGATGAGAGTGAAATGAGAGTGAAGAGAAGAGGCTCATGCTTAGAGTGTATACCTTTGTTTACATAGAGATATAATAGTTATGTTAATGTGATAATAGATACTTCTGTAGTTGAAAAATAGTTATAGTATAGTCAAGAGTCACCGTGTAAGAGTTACTTTACAGGTGACAAAATAATTTGTATTTGTCATTTGCCTTCTCCAACGAGGCTTTTGTTAGGGCGAGATTGTTTGTTACCAGATTTAATTTTGCTATTTGTTGCCGGATTTAATTCTGCCTTGTACCTTTTTGTTGAAGGTAAAATCTATAGATATACCTGTTTCGGGTGCTCCATAGCTTATCCTTCATCGACTATTTGGTCTAAGTCTAAAAGAAATTTGCTTGAACTTATATGAGATTACACGGCTCGCACTTTGAATATCCCATATTTGGAGCTTGATGGTGGCCAATTGTTCGTTTGTAGTTCAGAAATCTAAATCAAGGTATAGTTTCAATTAATATAGTATTGAAAGGAACTGCTTGGATTTTCTTAGGTGAGGGCAAAAATTAGGGCAGCTGATGAGGTAGAATTTACATTAATATCAATGTATCTTTATTTAATTAAGCTCAAGTTGAATTAGATTTTATATATATATATTTTGTATGTTCAAATCTAGTTCTTTTTTAAAAAAGAATGTCTAAACCCAACCCTATTCAGATCCAATTTTAATATTTTAATATATATATATAATATAATTAAAACTTGCAAACATATATGATATGTTTATATTTACATATATTTTATAATATAGATATATATTAGACAAAAAATATGAAAGAAAAAATTGTACATAATATATATTAATTCTTAATAATTATGATTTGTGCCATCAGTGACGAACTTAGGACCGATAAATCAGTGAGGACAATATTTTATATATATTATATTAATATAAATATTCTCATATTTAATCGTAAATCGTACAAGTGTGTGTTGGTAATATAATAATTCAAAGAATAATTAGTATTAGTAAATAAAAATTTTACTTCTTATAATTGTTTTGATGTGATTCCTTTTAACAATTCTAATAATCATATATGATTAAGGTGAACAAAGAAAGCTAAATAGTTAAGCATTCAGGTATGTGAAGAGTAAATAATTTAAAGAATAATTTTATTTTGTGTATTAATAAAATGAATTGTTTCATGTATAAATGTAGGTAATTTTAAGTAGAGAATTATATATGAGATATTAATTCTAGGTAGATTGAGAATAAAATTATTAGATATTAAATTCTGTTTGAATTTATTATATGTTTATTTTGTGAATAACAATTTAAAAGGATATTAAGATATACTTGTAAAAATATATAATATGTAGGCTCCTTTTCAAATAGATAACTAGAAAGATATTAATGTTTATTTATAATTTATCTTAAATAATTGTGACATTAATTAATAATATCTTATTAATTTTCTGATACAATGGCCTTGTCATTAGAGTATATGATAAATTTTAGTGAGATCAATAATTGTTTTTATTAATTTTAATCAAAATTTGATAAAATTTAATTAAATTTATCAAGAAATGGCAGAAGTCAATGGGTGTAATTGCCCCCATGGCTTCTACCTAGGTCCACCTATGTGTGTCATATGATATATATAAAATATATGATATAAATAAAATATTTAATATGTAAATCTAAAATAGGGTCAGGCCAACTTGGTTCTAAATATGTATATCCAACCCTAACTCATTTATAAAATAATGTTTAAATTTTTGTAAGTCCAACCCTTAAATTTAATTACTCAATCCAAGCCCTACTTATTCAAAGCTAAGTTTGAACCAAAATCTGCTTAAACCCTATTTGTTCATCCCTGGGTGAGAGGAAGTATCTCCTATTAGACTTATTTCTATTATGATCTTCCTAACTGTTAAATTTTTTCTATTAATGTCTAAGGTAATAAGGGTGATTAGTTTGTATGACATTATATAATAAGCCCAATGGTATTATAGTCTAATATTTCTGATATTAGACTAGGTCACTTTGATGGATGATACCCTAGCCTATTTAGTTACAATTATAGATTGGATAGGTCTTAGATCCTATGACTCCAAATCAGACACTTTCTTCCATCAAAGAGTAGTCTCTAAGAATTTCCTAGTAAAAGACTGGAGTCATTAGGTGTTGAGATTTTGTCAAAACCAGAGAATCATAAAGCATTGAGCAGGATGGCTAGGTAATCTTAAATTCATATTTGATTTTCTGTATTTTACTATATTTAATTATATAATTAATTGGTCCAATATTTTCTATAAATTTTCATCAATTGGTATCAAAGTCAGTTGATCATGTGATTATAACTAGTGGAATGCAGATTATGAATTGTATAAACTGAATGATTTTAAATGCCAGAATTGTTATGAATTACAAATTATATCATAGCTTTGTTCAATTTTAATTCATAATTTTATGAATTTAATTTATGCTGTTTATAAAAATTCAATCATACAATTTTCTAGTGTTTATATTTGTATAATTGAATTGAATACATACATATATATATATATGTATATATTTTAGTTTTCTAGGCATGTATATATATGTTTTAGTTTTGTGCACTATGCCATGTTTTCTATTCCAAATTCAAATTTAGGTATATTCTTTGGATTTTTTCCTTGATGAACAAAAAAAATCCCCAAATAGTTTCAATTTTCCTGGAGAAAATTGCATCATGGATTGTAGTTTCGATTTTGGGAGAAAATCACAAGAAACAAAAACTAAAACACCATATGAAGTATCAAACTTATAATCTCAGGCTCAGTAGCATTGGGCTGCACAACTGGACTAGATCATTCCATATGCTTATATTTTAATTTCACAAAATGATATGAGTTCTAAATCATTTGGGTCTAATTGAGCCTATAATTTTTTGGATCTGTGGGTCTAAAATTGAAATTTTCATTTTAAGTTATGATATTTTCTCCAATTTTATTTGAATAGTGATTTAATTTTATTTTTGGCTTATTACACTGTTGTGTTTTACTCTCTAAGCATATTTTTGAGAATTTTTTTCAGATTTTTTTAAAAATAAAAATATTTTACTTATTTATTGTCAAATTTATTTAAATGACTATATAATATTATTTTGGCCTAAATTTTGTTTTGTGTGTTTCGCACAATGTAGGATACTTCTTGTAATTTTTTTAGATTTTTTAGAAACAAATCATTTTATTGAATTATTGCCCTAATTTTTTGGAAAGCAAAATAAAATTATTTCATTCTAAAAACTTTCTTTTGTGTGTTACACACCGGGTGATTTTATGTAATTTTTTTGAAATTTTCTAGAAATAAGATTATTTTATTGAATTATTGCCTAATTTATTTAAATTATTATCTGTTATTAAATTGGCCTGAAAATTTTATTGTATAATTTTCACAAATTTAACTACTAAATGTAAATTTTGTGGAATTGTTTTCTATCATTCATATGGTAATTGAATTTTTTGAGAATAATATCAATTGTTAATGTAGACAGTATTTTGACTTGCATTATGTCATCAAATTTTATGTAACTATGTACTTGTCTTTTGTAGGACTAGTTATATAAAAGATTAAGTTATAACTATTTTGTATAGTTTAAAGAGAGCGTTGCATTAATAATATTACATGCCCTTCGGTATGCTATTATTAATGTAATTTGTTGACAATAATGTGAGTACAGAATTAAATGTTATGTTCTTAGGGTCTTAAATTCCCTTTGAAATTAGATTTTAAGAATATAACATTTAATTCTTGTATTATATTATAAGGTCTTAAAATCCTTTCAGCATTGAATTTTATAATATAATATAATGAAGATTGCATAGTGGTATTTGTGGGGAAATATAAGCATGATCAAAGAATTTACATGCATTAATGTTTTCTTCAATGTTTTCTCTATGCAATAAGTTTATAAAGATACTAGATGAGACTAGTTAAGAGGATTTGACAAAATTAAAGAACTCATATCTGACAATCACCAATATAATCCTAGTGTTTGGAAAATAATGAGCTAACAACGATTCTATTATTGAATAGAAGACTCTTCATAAAAGTTGGACCTTGCATAACAAGCTTGTAATTGATTTGGCTAAAGAGTATTAGTGTGAACTGTAACACATATAAAAGTGGAAAAGGCTGAAGGACAGGTTTCATAAGTCTTAGGCCAAATTATCATAAACCTAGAAATATTGAATTTAGGTTGACTTTTACCTTGATAATTAACTCTTTATGAGAGTTGTGTTAAATTAACAGTCACTATTACATTTTCATCACATGGATCAAGTACTATACATAGGAATAAGTCTCAAAGTTTATTTAAGATGAATAAATATTTTGTGGTTAAGGAGTCCCTTTTGTGAGGAATTATAAATCCTATAAGGCATAAGGGCATATGAAATATGTGGGAAATAAGAGCAAAAAATGAACCATAAGGCAATGTGATTAAGCTTGTTGCAGTGATATGTTCACTTGTCTGGGCCTAGGAAAGTCCCTGAGCCACCAACTGTAGAGATGTAGCCTAGGAAACAAGAGGAAATCAAGTGATGCTGGATTGTTGATTAGACTAGGAATATGAGAATAAGATGTACAATGAGACACATAGGTGTAATAGCTTTAGATACTATCCTTAGGTCATTAATTGTTTTGAACCAGCATTGACACAATTGGTATGTTAGATGAAAAAGGTCATAGATGACTACTTGAGACTTGGTTGGATGAGACTTCTCCAAGAGAAGTCTGGATTTTGGGATGCCAAAAGACACTCAAAGCCTTAATCTAGATTTTAGGTAAAATCCACGAAAGTGTTGCAATAAGGCAATGAGTGCTGTAATATGTTTTATAAACTAAAAGGAATTTTGGTCCATTATCTGGGTATCCTCAAGAATGTGAACTTAGAAAATGTGTTGCACCCGGGGCACCTAGGCAATATGAATAGGAACCACACTATGATAGATGCCATGAAATGCAAGATTGAAGTGCTCGATTCTATCATACCTTTTATAGGTGATATGCTTAAAATCACTGTGATGTGTAAATTGTTGCTCCTGAATCGAACTCCTTGTTAGGCTATGTAGGATACTTGGTGCAAGGTGCTATTTCATTTAAAGGCAAGCCTAAGACATTTTTTGCATTTGAGGTTGCTAGGTCAATGTAAAACTACGTAATCTATTTACAAAGAAATCTTGATCCAAAGACTATTGGCATTACTATTATACAACCACTTCGCTAGAATTGAGTCGGATTGTGCCAATTTCAAGGATTTATTGGATAGTAAAAGCAAAAAACCACATTATGTCTTCATAGAAACAAAATTGATTATGCCCAACTAATAATGGAAGTGGGAGTTGGCAACTACAATTATGTAATAGTGGGTGCTAGACTTGTGAAATGGATAGACCGATTCGATCTAATTCATATCCGCACGGACCAGTCCGTGTCCATCAATCCATGGAGTTGATCTATGAACCATGGTCCATTTCCTAGGTCTAGTGGTAATCAAGTCCAGAAACTATTAAAAGTCTATATGGACAAATCCCAAAGGGCTTATAGGCCAACAATTTCACATGGTTAGTGTGCTTATAGGAGCACTCAAGCAAAATGATATTACAGAAGAAAGAACTATACATTAAAGGATATGCTGATGTGCAAGTTAACGCACTTGGCTCTGCCTAATTTTCTATGGGGTGATGCTTTTTAAAATCATTATGTATGTCCAGAATCAAGTCTCTAGCAAGTTTGTGCCTAAGATTTCGTATGAGTTATTGTTTGGTAAGAAGTCTTGCCTAAGACATTTCTATCTTTTAGAGTCAAAGTGAAGCTATATAGCCATTTAGCAAACAAGCTTGATCCAGTGACTATTACCGATTACTTCATTGGATATTATAGTTGCTATCCGAGGTGACAAATTTTATTGTCTAATCCACACCACTAGAATTATTGATTCAATTCATGCTATCGTTATGGATTGGTGGGAGCAAATAATTATGTAACATTGCTATTGGAAAGAAACAAATTATTGTTTCACTCATATTCTCATTAGTTGAAGCATATATAAGATTGATCTAGAAGTTATGGTGGAAGTTGAGGATGCGAGAGCTCCAATAATGTAAAAGTCCCTAAATAAAGATCTCATTAGGCTCACAGGTATTAATTACATATGTTTATTATTTGCAAAGGCACAAGTTTAATATCAACTAGGACATTGATCCCACAAACGTTTTTAGAAGCCATTTTGTCCAAATTGTGTAGAGTGAATGAATATTATGAAGGATGAACTAACTTCAGTACAAGGGAATGATGTGTGGGATCTTGTGAAGTTGCCTATTGGATGTAAGCCTATTAGATGTAAATGGTTTTTCAAAACTAAAAAGGAATACCAGAGGAAACATGAAATGCATGAGGCAGATAGGTAGCTAAATTTTTAGTGCTTCATCATATACATGTAATCAGAAATCATATAAGTAAATCAATTAGATTCCAAAAGAAGAGTGGTGAAGACCTTGTATGTGTAAATTTATAAAATCCATATATATAGTTTAAGGTAAATATCTCGACAATAATATCTCAAGTTTAATGAAATGATAACATCTTTTGGGTTTAAGGAGAATAAGGCAAACCAACGTGTATACATGAGATTGATTATAGATAGTCTAGTGGTATCAGTTCTACATATAGATATCATTATCCTTGCAAGCAATGATATAAACATGTTGATTGAGACAATGTAAAAGGTTGTTACTTTATTTTAAGGTGATGGATCTAAGAAATGTGTATATTGTATTTGTAGCATTAAATCTCATTGTGATGAATAAATGAATGTTCTAGATTTGTCTCAGAGATGGTATCATAAAAGGATTCAACTTGTCCAGTTGCTATCAAAGTTTATCACCCATTCAAAGGGTAAGTTTACAAAGTCTCAATATCCTCAAAATAATAAAGAAAGTGATAATTGGAAAATATCCCATATGTGTCAGTCATAGGTAGTAGAATATGTACTTAAGTATGTACATATCCTGACATAGCATATGCTATTGGTGTACTAGGGAAATACCTGGGCAGTCATGGTCAATGATATTGGACTGCTATTAAAAGGGTAATGTGGTACATGAGGGGTACAAATAGATTGCATGCTGATCTATTGGAAATTGGGAGATCTTATTGTTTTAGGCTACTTAACTCTAAATGTGCTACTTATCCAGCTGATACTTCTTTATAATATAATAAGGAGTTGTTGCATGGCAAGTAATGATCAATCAATAATAGCAACCTCTATTATGGAAGCAAAATGTGTTACATGTTATTAAGCTACTTATAAAACTATTAGGTTAAGGATTTTTAGTTGGATAAAGTACATCTAGAATCTTAACCATGTGTTTGACAATACTGTTGAAATGATCTTCTCTCAAAATAATAGTCATATTGCTCATATAAAAGTGTTAATGTTAAATATCAGTTTATTAGAGAGAAGGTATGCAAGCATTGTATATATGGCTACTAATTGTATGCTTGCAGATCCACTAACCAAAGGCTTGCATATGAAATTGTTCACAAACAAACATAAGTAATGAATTTGACTAAACCTTTTTAGTGTTCAAAGTTAGTGGGAGTTTTGTGTTGAAATAATAAATTATTATTGCTGATATATGGAGATATGTATGAGCGAAATATTAATAATGAAATATTTGCAATTTTGCTATATTTGTGCATATTATTTGGTTTTAGCATGTGATTGAAGACATTTTAGACCCTATTTCATTACTATATTGAGACATTTAAAGCCCTATCTCAAATGACATCTTGGGCGGATTCTAGGACCATGTGTGGATATTTGCATTTTATTACATTTATTATTGTGCAAATCTTGCTGAGCATGTTTTGTGACTGGTCATCAAAGTGTAAGGGTACAATCCATGTATGACATTATATACCCTTCGGATATAGTGATCTACAACATTGGAAGCTTATGATTTCAATGATCTATAGGTGTAATAATACTATGATTACATTGGCAATAATTAGAAATGGCTACGGTTTATGAATTATGTCATCCAAGTAGGAGATTGTTAGAGTTATTTCTATTATAGATTTTGTAATTCATAAATTTGTTCTATTAATGTTTAAGGTAATAAGGGCAATTAATTCATATGACATTATATAATAAGCCTAATGATACCATAGCTTAATATTTCTCGTATTAGACTGAGTCACTTTGATGGGTGCCACCCATGCCTATTTAGTCATAGTTATAAATTGGATAGGTCTCAGGTTCTATGACTCTAAGTCAGACATTTTCTTTTATCAGAGAGCAGTCACTGAGAATTCCCCAATAAAGGACTACAATCAGCAGGAGCTGGGATTATATCAAAACTAGAAAATTAGAAAGCACTAAATAAGATAACTAGGTAATTCTAAACTCATATTTGATTTTTTGTACTTTACTATATTCAATTATATGATCAATTGGTCTAGTGTTCTCTACAAATTTTCAGCATCCACTTGCTTGGCCACAAGGGATCTAGATGAACTTTTATTTAGCCTTGAAAGATCTATCCAAGCTTAATATAGTATTGAGCAAATTATTCGAATTTACTTTTAGATCAAAGGGTACTGCCTGGATTTAAATATATTACTAAGAGAACCATTTAAGCTTTGTTTTTGAGGTAATGGTTAGCTTTGTATCAATTCTTATAATTTATACTAATCATTAATTTGATTGATCGAGCACATAGTTAATTCTAGATTTTCTATCACTTTCTTTTTTTTTCTTTTTTGTTTTTGTTTTGAGCTTTTAACTTATTTAATTTTTGAGTTTTCTAATTTTGTGAAGTAATTTTATTCTATCATTTTGTTATGTCTCTATTAAGAATAAGCTCCCAAAATAAGCATTGAACAATGTCATTCACATGATTTAATTCTTTCACATATCAAGAATAATAGTTAGTATGCAGATGCATAAATGAAACATGTCTTCTTTTATTGATTTTCATGAATAGTTAGATAAACAAGCATGCCAATAACTCCCAAAGTATACTTAAATATTTCTAAAGATTAAGTGCTAAATGATTCCTTTTCTTATCGGTTTACGTACACTTTAAATTTTAAGAGTCACAAGAGATGATGATTAAATCACTTTGATTTTTCTAACAAGGAAAACTTATGTAATTTGATAGGATATGTGTAACTATCGAATAATTATTTTAATAGAGGTAGACATTTTTTAATAATTATGAAATTAAATGGAAATTATGATCAATTATTTGTTTACCCCACATATCGGATTTGTTCATAAATTTTTAATTAGTAATTAGTCTTCATTATTAGTAATTCTAGGGAAGTATAGTTGTCCCACTTATCAAAGATATTGTTCTATGATTGATCAATTTCAAAAAGAGACCTCTTCTTTAGGAAAGCATTCTCTATTTCATATCAATATTTAATTTTTACATTTTGATTGACGCCTAAAAAAGCCGAATAATGGAAATGTGATTAAAATTAAAGTTATAACTAGCACATAATAAAAGGCAAAGAAAAATGCAAAAAAGAAATCTCTTTAATTTAAGGTAGTTGGATTTGTCTCCTTCAACTTTACAATCTTGTGTAATCAAAACTTTAAATTATACAAAATTTTATAATTAACATCTATTAATCGCTTAATTATATGATTTGCCATTAATTTTAAAAATAAAATCATAATATTGTTATATTTTATTTATCACGTTATTTTTTTCTAATATAATTTTAAACTTATTTTTCATGTATTTAATTAAAATTGTGCAGCTTGACACCCCCATTGTGATAGTTTCCTTGCTTGTATGTTAAACAAGTTGGATCAAAGAAGAGTAAGATTACTTGTATTTTTTTAATTTTTTTTACACTTATATAAGCAATATTATTTGACTCTAATGGATCCAAGACCCTTATATTGATGTGTCAATATTTTTATATGTAACCTTTCTAATAAATAATATATGATTTTACATATACTTAAAATATGTACTAACTTATAATAAACTTAGAAGTATAGCACTAATTCAAAGAGTAACAATTAATAATAAAAAAAATTACAACCTATACTTGTGTGTGATATTCTCTTAAGCAATTTGTATTTGTTCATATCCAAATTCAATAGTGAACATTTTTATAATGAAAACTAAATAGATTAATATTAAGTTATTTGAAGACTAAATAATGTGTAAAAGTACTTATCATTTTGTGTATAATTGAGAGGAATAAGAATACTTATCAATCGCCCTTTATGTTATGTGCTAGAAATTAAATCACTAATGTGATATGTAGGTCCTTATGCATTGGTCTTTACATAGTCTTTACCATCCTAAGCTTGATTGGCCTTACCCAGGACTCTTCATTGATCCACTAGGAGTTTTTCTTTTTCTCTCATCTCCTTCATCACGTCTCTTAACTACTTAATAACCCTTGATTGAAAATTTTTCTCAATGACAACTTCATTGCAAGCATCCCATTTATATTTGTCTGACAAAATAGAACAAGTTACAAGTTTTAATAATATTGAAATAGAAATTTAATGCTTAGAATAAAATAGAAATATCTGATTTCTTACCTGAAACATCTTCCACCATAAGCCCTTCACCTTAGGGTTCACCTTCAACCACCCCACATACCATCAAACTTGCTCTCCATAATTCCGGTATAGCCTTAACAGTGTACGTAGGGTCGGTAAACCTATTGGCATAAAAAAGTATATTAATGATCATAATATATAGAATAAAGTAAATATAAAATATTATACTTATGTGCATCCCTCAGACTCAATCCATATCCATGCATATATCCTTGTCCACAGTTAAGGATGGAAGAGCTTGCTGCTAGCTAGATGCAAGAGGCTAAACTGTGGAAGAGGATGTTGTAATAGACTACTGCATGTGTTAAGGAGTTTGAGTATTCTACTGCTAGTGATCCAAATCAGGAGTAGCAAAGAAGATGGAGGGGCCTCGAGGATAAAAGTTCAGGGTCGACATGGATAAGAGTGGTGAAGGTAGAGAAAAATAAGAGGGTGGTGTAATGTGTTGAGGAGATGATGTGGATATAGGAAAATGTCTGATAAGAGAATGTGTGGATATGGCACAAACCCTAGAACCCCACCCTTTAGTGGTCTTAGCACCTTCTCTAGGTATATCACAACCTTGTCTTGACAACTATAACATTCATCATATCAAGAATTGCCTATGTCAATGTATGAACTCAAACAAACACAATAAATCCACAATGTGTAACTAAATTAGAAAACAAACTCAAACAAACACTATTTGTTTGAATCTTATTCAAAAAATTTAAATTAGAAAAGAAAGTTAAAATAACTATTTGTACGAATCTTATCAAACCTAAATGAAATAGTAACATTCATAAGAAAGATGATTTAATAAATGAAAACATGGAAATTATAAAGCCAATTAAAATATTATCACCAAATGAAATATTTACTATGAAAAAAAACTAATTAAAATATTGAATAGAAACATTCTTACATACCAGATCACATGGCCACCTACAAGCCATCCAAACACAATCATACTAATAGAATTATTTAAAATATATGCAGACACAATCACAACCATGTAGGTGTCAAGTTGAATTTGTTTCTAATATATCATATAAAGCTATCAATATGAAAAAAAAAAAAAACCAAAACTTGTAATACCTTTACATCATATAATTAACTCCAAATGGCAATAATTACATAAAAATCATTATAACCAATTATCCTAAATCAAAATTGAATACTATTTTTTTTCCAAGCATAAACTCGATGCAACATAGAATAAAAATGAGTATACCTAGTTATCTTAAATCGAAATCAAATCTTTTTTTTTTCTAGCTTAAACTCAATACAACATAAAATAAAAATTAGTATAACCAATTATCCTAAATTAAAATCAAATCCTATTTTTTTTTTCTGGCATAAACTCAATACAATATAGAATGAAAATCAGCATAACTATTTCCTAACATAAACTCATACAACATAGAACAAAAATCAATATAGCTTATAATCCTAAATCAAAGTCAAATCCTATTTTTTTCTAACATAAACTCAATACAACATAGAACAAAAATCAATTTAACTAATTATCCTAAACCAAAATCAAATCCTACTATTTTCTTAACATAAACTCAATACAACAAAGAACAAAAATCAATGAATATTTGACCAAAAATATAAATGTACAATTACTTGTAATCAACTATACCTCAAATGACACTTTAATCTCTAGTAATCCCAAGGAAAATGAACACTAAAAATACATATAATAAATCTATGTTAATATCACAAAATAATAAAATATGATTGATGGAAATTGGCTTACTTAGAGGAGGCAAAGGAAGCACTCAGATGGCTAGAAATTGTTCCTAGATAGTGGTAGATGGAGGTTAGATAGTTGGCAATGGCATAGGCATAGAGTGGGGATAAGGAAGAAAAGAGAGAAAAGAAGAAGAAGAAAAAGAAGAAACAGGGTTCTAATGTTTTAGCCTAGGTTTTTTGAATTTCTCATGCAATTTCCTACAACTAAAACCATAGGAAAGTAAGTGAAACATAAAAAATTTAAAAAGAATATATTTAAAGAGACAATTAAACCATCTCCTTTTACTCGTGCCCTTTCTCATGGTTTCAAAATAGTGGGAAATTCCATAAGAATTTTAAAATTTTCTTGCAGTTCCTTAAGTCAATGATATTTATCATTTTTTTCCAATTTCTATTATTATAATAATATTTTAATATCACACATATAGTCTCCATTCTCTAATTCATCTTTCCTTCTTTTATGCATTTCTTCTCTCTCTTCACAACCTTTGATCTGGAGAGCCTGTGATTTCAAGGGTTAAAAAATAACTAATGAAGGATGAGATTAAACCATGGCATGCTCTTCATCTTGGATATAGAGGCTACCACATATTTGAAATAGAGAAACATTTTTTTATGCCAATATATTTTCTCACTTAAATTTCTTTGATAGCCTTCCATTTTCCCTACTCTTTTTTCTTTCAAATTTCGTCCAATATAGCTTTTGTTTGTATATATTTCTACTTTGTATACTTTAGTTTTTTTTTTCAAATTTTTGTGAATATGTTTTTTTTGTTCTTTATTTTCTATAAATCTAAACATGTCTTTTGGTTTTTGCAATTGCTAATTGGATCTCCACTCATTTTGCTACAACCCAATCAAATTGACCTGAACTCTCCCATAACTAATACATACAGTTAAAAATGATTAATATAACTTGAATAGTCGGCAATAAGTCTCTCATATTATAACTCAGATTGATCAATTCGGTTTAAAATTTTTATGTAACCAAATTATATTTGGCTTGTGCCCACCCATAGTCTTATATCATAACATTGTAATCACCAATTCATAGGAATCATAACTTATTGGAGTGATTATAAAATGTCATATGTCCCTCTTTTATTAACTCTTTAGTTAAGGTATCCATATCTTGAGTTTTACACAAGGTATGGAAGAAATATCCTCTATTAAAATTCCTAATTGATAATATATATATATATATATATATTTATTATACATGAATACTAAAAACACCATGTCCTCATCATTTTTAGCCTTAAACTCACCATTTGATTTTGTTTTATAAACTCACTATTTTCTTTTGTTCTTATAAACTATGAAACATTGCAAAGAATTTAAGGCATAATAAAGTTTATGAAGATCATAAGTGTTGAAAACGAAAAAATTTTAAACAAAGAAGAAGACAATTTTCTATAGGATAATGTAAAGGCATTGAAGAAGGTAAAACGGAGAGAGATTACGACTCTTCCAGAAAGTAGAACATGCGTGCAAATGATATTGGAATTGGCACATGAATTTGATTTGACAAATGAAAATAGAATTTTTGTAGATGGATAATAAAGGAGTATACAGATCCAAAAATATCATGTAACCCTATTTGATGGTTGGGTAATAGCCATAAATTATTGGTGTGCTGTTAGAATATAGCATCAACAAACAATGGTTGATTTGAGAAGGAAAATATGTTTTTAATAATCGCATGATGAGCATAGGATTTAGTAAGTTAGGAATTGGAATGGAAAAATAATAAAAAGGTAAATTGCACCATTTGGTGCTTCAATTCTCAAATTATAGTAGTTTTTTTACATGAAATAAAGTACAAAGGGGTTATATGCATTTTAGCTAATTTAAATATGTCATATATACAATTATATAAAGAATTACGAATGACTAAAAAATAACTTGAACTTAAAAAAATGCAATTATAAGCTGAGTATAGTTGCTCTGTTAGGTTTAGCCCCTTTATTAATATCATTGAACGTGATTCATTCCACATGTTTTGTTAAAAAAATTAATTTAATTTTGTTAATCATTTTGGTTAGAACATATTAGATTTGAAAAGGTTACATATTGATTTCAATTCAACCTAAATTTGGCTTACTTGGGCTTTAAGCTCAATTATTAATATAGTTTACGAAAATTTATTTGTCTTTTTGAATCTGTATGAACTAATTATTTTTTTGTTATGAAAAAGGTCTTTGTCATAGAAATTAGAAGGATAATAAAGATCTCCCTATGGGGAAATTAGGTTGTAAGTCTTAGTGAAAATTAAATATGAGACTTATAGCTCCTAAAGCTTAAAAGCATGGGTGATAACTATTAGATTAAAAGCCCTAATCTATGATAAAATTAGGTACTTTAAGCTTCTAATGTATTCTTGAAGGACAAATTATCTCACTAAATTTTGAAGCCCTGCACTTTATCCTATTAAACTTTGGATAAAATGTACTTTTTAACCCATAACTTTCTCTCAGATTTCAATCTTGCCCCCTAACTTTTGTTTGATTCAATTTTGCCACATAACTTTAAAAAAAAAAAAAACAAAGCAATGTTGCACTATTGTTAATAAAGTCTATCATAATAACAAAAAAGTATGAATAAACCTTAATTATGAGTGATTTTTATTGAAGATTAGGTGTTGAGAAGCATTTATGTTGTAAGGATGTGCGAAAATTCTATGATGCGTAAAAATAATGTTATGTGTGTGAAATATGAATTTTAATGATTTTAAAACATAGTAGTTTTGTTTGATGACAAAAGAGTTTTAATGAACCAAAAGCCATTTGCATATCAACTTTACATTAAGTTTAAATATTGTGACATTAGATTTTTTCCATCTTTTAAACGGACTTTATTAACAAATGTCCAATATTACTTTATTTCTTAAAGTTAAAGAGCAAAATTAAATTTAAAGAAAAAAACTTAAAGGATAAAATCGAAACCTAAATAAAAGTTAGAAGATATAAAGTATATTTTAACCTTAAACTTTTAATCTAAAGTAAAGCATTGTTCTCCTTATTAATTTTTAATGGGATTTTCAAGATTTAATGTTTAGAGGTTTTTATGACATAAATGATTAATTTTTTTTATGACACAACAAATCTCAGTGATGAAGAGTTATGCCATGTGATAAGAGAATTGGTTGAACTGATTGAAGCAATTAATTAAATCCGTTAAGATTATTTTTGTCCTAAAGACAATGTACCATTAGTCAAAAAAGGCTAATCACTCAATTTTAGAATAATTATCTTTATCTCTATCTCTATCATCCTCTAACTCATGTTCAATCTCCTTCTTAACATTCTTTCTTCTAATTATTTTAGCCTTTTCAAAAATTGGTTCTTAACATTTAGAGATTAATCAACATTGGGATGAATGAATTAGTTTAATACTTTAACAATATGAAATAATAATTTCAATTGTTTCATTTTGTCTAACTAATGATAATTCCATGGTGTATTTGCAATACTTCAATAAAATTTTGATGGTTATGCTTCAAGTGTTAGATGATTTAGATTCCTTAATTAGAGAGTTTCTCTTTGATTTAAAGTTGAAAGTCATTCACTTCCCTGTTCTCCATTTGTATAAAATCACATTGAACTTAAACTACCATTTTTGCAATGAGCACACTCAATAATTTCTCATCTATAATTTGATTTGTTACTCAAAGCACAGCCTTAACAACAACCATCCATTCCAAAATAAGGGGTTGTAATGGGAAGTAAATTCTTGTGTAAAGTTGAACTTCTCAAGAAGTAAATTTTTTTGTGAACTTTACAAAAAATGCTCAAAAAAACAACACACCCACCTACTACCTTCCATAAAGTTGTACTTTCCACGTAACTTGCTACCAATCAAGCGACCTCTAAGCCTTTCTTCATCCATTGTAGTTCAATCCAAGAACAACAAAAAACACATTTTTCTCATTTTTTTTGAAGTTTTCATTAGTAGGCAAGAATAACTCATTCTCATCCTTTCGTTGTTAGATTCATATTGTTCATTATAACTATTTGTTGTAAATTATGTATTACCTAATGAAATAACTAATTATATTAAGAGGCTTTTTTTTTATTTAAGCTAATAACTCTTGGAAATAGGTGTATACAATTATGTTGTAACTATTAACCAAGATGTGTTTAAATTTAAATTAATAACTCCTAGCCAATAGTTTAAAATAACAACTTTTAGCCAACCATTGTATCTAATTTTTTTACATGACTTTTAGTAAAAAAAAAAAAAAGGCATGCAGTTATCTAAAACTCTATAAAATGGATAATTATAAGAGGGAAAAAAACAAGTATTATTATTATTCTCTTCTTCTTCTTTTACTTCTTCCTCTGAATTCTGATTTATTGATTCTGGCTATAAGAATGGGGAGAATTGTAGCCTCTCTATTCTTAGTTAGACATTTGGGAATAGAATTTGTAGCCATAGATTGAACCAAGAAGAGGTGAATTGGTTTTAGGATTTTACAATTTTTTAAATATTTTTCAAAATCCCTTTTTCAAATTTTATAAAATTTAATCACTTGGAAACAAATGATAAATAGGTTCACACAATATTCTCAGCAAATCATCATTCATAATATCAACAATACAACTTTAATATGAACAACAATGAAGATCAACAATAGAAAGTATAGAAAATAAAAGAATAGGGATAAAGAGATTCAAATGCAGATTTATAGTGATTCCTACTTGAAAAATCCTCTCCAAGGTGTACATTCACTTTTAAGCTTAAACTAAGCTCAAATCCACTAAGATTTGTTCCTCCAAGTTTGAATTAAACATAAAGAGAAGCCTTTATAGCCATTATAACCCTACAATTGTAAAAACCTTTGAGAAAACCTCATTCAAAGAAGAAAACACAACTACTTCCCCACTCTTACTAACCTAGGGCCAACTATATCCCTAGAATACCCTAAAATTTTGAAATGAAAAAAAATAAATTGTAGGAACTAAGAAGTTTATATTACAAATTAAAGCCTTAAAGATTTAGAATCACTCAAATCTACCTTAAAATAAAAAAATCAAGTAAAGAGATGAAGCACAGATGAAATGAGTAATATTTACCTTAGAGGTATTAAGGTTTCATACTTAAAGAATATGTAAAATGAATATTTATAGTAAGAGTACAACACACATAGTAAAATGATCATTAATTCAAAATTTTACCGAGGCAATCAAATTTACGAGTTTAAAATTTGAAATTGTGATTCAAATTATGAAAAATCAATTTTCCAATTCAAAAGCTTACGATTCAATTTACAAAAAATCAGTTCAAAAACCAATTCGTATCACCTCAAGATTTAAACTCTCGAACAATCTCCAATGACTTAAGATTCAAATTGCTAATCCTAGTTCAAAATCTTGATTCAATTCATTACAATTTTTAGACTTTTGAGCAAATATTTTGTAGTTGCTATTCAAATAATAGAGTTAGTTCAAAAAGTTCAATTTGAATCGTGAAGCTAGGATTTGTTTTAAAAATTATTGTTTTGAAGCAAAACCATTTATAAAACCATTTCAATCCTTTTCTAAACAACTATTTCAATCAAAAAACATAATTTTAAGTGCAAAAGTTTTATAAATTATTTAAGAACATATATGAATGCTTTTGGAAAGATAATTTAAAATTTTTATGGTTCTTCAAGGTAAATACTTCCAAAAATAAGTTTAAATCATGAGTTAAATTCAAATAAAATCTTAACCTTTGTAATTAACTAAACCCATGCCTATTCTAAGTCTTCATTAAATAAATTAAGGCCTTCCATGTTTATTTCACTGAAATAGAATACTATAAGCTCATCTAAAAGTGTTTGTTATCATCAAAACAAGTTATAAATCTTTTTGAAATAGGGGCTAGACTTAACAATCTCCCTCTTTTTTATGATGACAAATAATTTTGGTGTTAGATAGTAATCAAAATCATTCAATACATAATCAAAATCATATTCTTGCATAAACTCCACCTAGATCTATTAACTCCCCGTCAAACATGCATATATAAATCAATTTAGCACATAATCAAAATCATTCATCATAAACTCCCCCTAAATTTACTAACTCTCCCCTTAAAACATGCATATATAGTTCAATTTAGCACACAAATCACAAACCCTCAAAAAGCACTACTTCTTCCTCATTTTGGCAACATAAAAAACATTCAATGAATAAGATGTATATTCAACAAATAACCAAAATTCAACAAATTATACTCAAAATTAAAATATATTTAATCAAAATATCCAACAATTGAATCAACATATCCATATCAAATTATCCAAAGATAAGCATAAGAAAAATAAATAACAAAAGCAAATATTAGTGAAAACAACAAAAAAGGGGCTAAAGGAAAATAATATAAGCACATCAAATATTTCCTGAAAATGTGACCGCTGCGTTGATCTCTATTAATTGCACCTTCATGTTGTTCAAGCATTCATAAAGGTCTCTAATCTCCGCATTCATGTTAGCCTTAAATGTATTAGCAGATCATGAATTTTTTTTTTCTAACTTCTTGAGCTTCATTCAAGCTTTCTTCATAAAACTAAAATAATGAGTTTGTTAAATTTGCATCTGCCTAAAGAGATACATTGTTTCATTTTGAAAGACGATGCTTCTAGTAGTAGAAGAAGAGGAACTAGAAGCTCCAATAAAAAGTGATCTAAACTAGAAGATTCTTGTTTGCCCTATCTCCCACTCATAAGTTGAAAAGACATTTACCACATATTTTTTTCAACCATCCAAGTAATAGCATTTATGTTATCTACTCCTTTTTCAAGCTTTTTTGAAACCTAGAAGTAAGTAAAATTTTCAATAAGTGGATGCCATAAGTTAAAAAATTTTGATCTAGTTTAGTGAAAAATTTGCCCATGCATGTCAAAATCAATTATGGAATGTTGATTTTGATCCCCTTATTCATAGCTCATATAAAAAAATAACTCATCTTCTATAATGTGGGTAGAATTTGTGCTTCAACGAAGGATTATCTTCACTATTGTGAAGCAAAGGAGACGGTCCTCTATAGATAACCTAATAATCATAAGTTTTCCAAAAACATACACATTTGGAGAGTTAGGAATAAAAAAGCTTCAAAGTTTCATCTTTAGAATAATCCTCTAAATCCATACTTGTCACCTAAGCACCTTCTCTATCCATACTGAATAATTCACACAAAACTTTAACATCTAGGTTAATCATTTTTTGCATGACAATCATAGATATCTTACTCGGGATACCTCGAAATTAGCATAAAACATATTAACTGGTCTAGGGTAACAGCTTGCACTAAAGGTGACAAACTTCAACATCTTGAATTTTTCCACAATCCATATAATTTTAAGTTGGTATGCTTTAATAAATTCAAAACCCAACATCTAATTGGTTTAATAGATTTCTCCTTGAAAGTGACATACCTTCTATATGATTTAGAGTTAGCAAAGAATTTTTCTTCCTCTATTGCAACATTCATGCAAGCCACTCTTTTGTCACTTGATAGCTTCTTTTTTTTCTTAGATTGATTATCAAAATTGTCCATCATTTTGTCTCGGAGAAAAAGAGAGCAAATTGGGAAAATTTGGAATTTTAAGGCTTTTGGATGAAATTTGAGCTTTTAATTGGTTAAAAGTGAAGAAATTTAGTGAAGAAGTGAATTAGTAAATGAATTTTGAGTTTAATTAGTGAAATTTTGAAATTTGAGATGGTAAAATGTGTTTGGGTTGAGAGAAAAATAGAATTAGGGTTAGAACACACACACACACACACACACACACACACACACATATTATGCCCTATGATTTGAATTGCAAACTTTGAAAAACACCTGTGACATCCCTATTTTTTGTGACTCAAAATGTCTTGCTTCAAATTCAAAAATTCTTCAAATTTCCCATAGTCAAATCGTGAATTTTAATATTAAATAACCTATAATTACTTTGAACATCATGAAAACCTAATTGTGATAAACTCGACACCTATAAAATAAATTGGGAGACTCTCTGATGCCTAATTCAGAATTGGATTTAATGAAAAATCAATTTAAATAAATTCAAAACACATTAAAACAATTAATTAAAATAACTCATAAACCAAAATAAATAAAAAAAAGTAATTTAAATCAAATGAGTTCTTTTTTTCATAGGTTTAACATGCATAACTCTTTTCTTCTAAAATAAAAATGATTTTCATCAAATGGTTTTGTAAAAATAGTAACAAGTTGAAAATTGATTTGAATAAACTAAAGAGCAATGTCTCCCCTCAAAACATGATCCTTTAAGAAATGATATCTTATTTCTATGTGTTTGGTTTTAGAATGTATGATAGGTTTTTTAGTAAAGTTAATGGCACTTGTATTATCACATTAATGGGTACGTTTTTCAAATTTTAAGCTATAATCTGATAATTATTATCTCATCTAAAGCATTTCAGTGGAAAAACGACTGACAGTTATGTGCTCTACTTCTATAGTAGATAAAGCCACATTATTTTGCTTTTTGTTTGGTGATGAGAATAAAGAATGACCAAGAAATTGGCACATTCTATTAGTGCTCTTTCAATCCATCCTACTCCTGGCAAAGCCAGCATTAGAATTACTTACTTAACAACTAAAGCCTACTCTTGAATACCACAACCCATGTGTAATGTGCCTACAAGCTATCTTAAGGATTAGCTTGAAATCCTGCACACATACACACACATTAAACATTATGTTAGGTTTATTAAGTGTGATAGAGCAAATTACTTATTGTGCCTTTATACATGGTAACATCAACTTTCTTACCTCACTCATCAAGATCTAACTTTGTTGAAAGATTCATAGGAGTTCCAAAAGGCTTTGTACCTGTCATTTCAAACTTTTTGAGTAACTTTCTTGTAGATTTTATTTGGCTAATGAAGAACCATTATTCATAAGAAATTTGTTCAAGTGCACATACCAAGCTTTAAGGGCTTGTTTGATGCCATACAGAACCTTTTTAAGCTTAAGACATGATTAGGAAAGAGGTAACTTTTAAAACCTGAAGGTTATTCAACATACACTTCTTCTATAATCAAGCATTTAAGAAGACACTTTCAACATCCATTTGATAAAGCTTGAAACCTTTCATTTAAGCATATGCTAATAACATTCTAATTACTTCTAACCTAGTCATGGTTGCATATGTTTCATTAAAATCAATGCCATCCTTTTGATTATAGCCTTTTGTAACCAATTAACCTTTATTTCAATTATGACACCATTTTTATCAACTTTGTTCCTAAAAACCTATTTAGTTCCTATAATCAAATCATCATTAGGTCTTGGCACAAAATCCAAAACTTCATTTCTTTCAAATTGATTTAATTCATCTTGTATTATCAAGATCCAATGTTCATCATTTATAACTTCTTCAATGGTTTTCTATTCGAATTGTGAGAGGAAAGCCAAAATCACAAATTTCCTAAATATATAACTTCATTTGGTATTTTAGATGGCTTTCCATAATCTTCCAAGCTCTTTGTGGTTTATGAGGTAGCTTTTCATTTGACATGTCAAAAGGTAGAGCTTCTTCATCATCCTTCTCTTCTTTCTTATTATGCATTTGATTCTCTTTGAGGAAGCCA
The DNA here is from genome assembly GCA_026873985.1 of Saraca asoca. Taxonomy (NCBI): domain Eukaryota; kingdom Viridiplantae; phylum Streptophyta; class Magnoliopsida; order Fabales; family Fabaceae; genus Saraca; species Saraca asoca. The sequence goes on along the minus strand of JANHAO010000620.1, from coordinate 9,433 downwards.
TGAATCTACTAGCTTATCATCATCTTCAACTTTATGAACACCCAAATTAGATTCATCAAATACAATATGGATGGATTCTTATATTTACAAAATTCTCTTGTTATAAACTCGAAAAGCTTTGCTTATAGAAGAATATCTAATAAAAATGCTCCATCAAATTTGGCATCAAAATTGCCAAGGTTGTCTTCACCATTGTTATTCACATAATATTTATAACCAAAAGCATTGATAAGTGAAATATTTACACATTTTATACCTCCTCTTGATTTAGTTTTTCGTCATGATTATATGCAAATTGGAGCACTTTTGTTTAGTTTCATGATTTGGTTAGATTTGGAACTAATTTGAATTTATTTGATAATTTGACACTATTTCATGCTTTTAGTTATATCTAAAGTTCTAAACCTCTGATTTTTATATCATTGAAAAGCTAAGAGACATGCCTACAATTGTTATGTAGAATCTTAATCCCATTTTAGTCGTTTAGTGGATTAAAATCAACCTAAAAGTCGAAATAGGGTACTAATTCTAATCCAATCTCGGTATTTTCATTATTTCTAGAGCTCTAGTCCTCCAAATAGTGCAAATCCTAAGCTTATTAGATAGTTAAGATCTAGTTCTACAACTTTTATGAAAAAATCAAGGTAAAACTATGTCTTTTTGAAAGAGTTTCAGGGATATGAAGCTGAAAGGCGAAATCTGTTACTATTTGATATGCCTTGCAGAGTCTGTTTCAAGTTTTGTCTCATAGGTTGGGTTAGAAACCTTCGCTTTAAGTAAAATCTGGATAGCTTAGGTTAGAAACCTCTATTTTAAGCAAAATCTAGATCACTAGGTTACTAAGAAGTAAAGCTATAATTCCCATAAAGATACAAAGTTCAATTATGCTATCATATAACTTAATTCTATAGCCTAAGTAAAGATATGAAAGAGCTCATAAAAAAACCTAGCTAAGGCACTTAATGATTCATTGTTTTATTTTATTCTTTTCTCTAACTTTATGAAGAAGGAGGAGCTCTCCTAGGGTAAAAACACTAGTCCTTTTTAGGTTTTCTCTTTTCTTTTATTTTTATTTCTTTTGTAATGAGTAATTAGACTTTTCTTTCAATTCAAGGGAAATTCTACTTTAATTCAATTATGATTGTGAGATCTTATTTGTATTGTTAAGTCATTCCTAATTTGGTTATGTATTATTTCTATGTTTTATTTACGCAATTGCATTGGTGATTGATTAATTGATTTTCTATTGTAATGATCTGCTAACTTAAACTTCATAATCTATAATTGTTCTAATAATTAAACAAGGCATCAATTGGGTGTTATAATCTTGCCCTTGTGTATGATTTTTGTCCAGGCTTAAACTTTTCCTATTTGTAAGGCTATTGTTAATTTGATTTAGGTACTAGGGTTGAATCATATTATCAATAAAAGTTAATTTGGCTGCTCAGCTTGAATTGATAAAATCAAAGAAGAACAATAAGAATTTTAATTTAGGTGTTAGGCTTTAATTGATTCTTGGCTAAGTAATCAAAGATGGGATAATACAATTGTGTCTAGGATCAATGTAAGAATTGAATGCATGAATTTTCCTTGGATTGAAGTTTTTCCCATTTGAATTTCCCCTTTTCAAATTTTATTTGATTGTCATTTGCTTTCAAAATTCTAATTTTAAATTTTGTCTTAGATATTTTAAACCCCCTATCCCATTTGGCACTTAAATTAATCATTCAATCCTTTAGATTCGACCTGCACTCCCTCCTACAAAAGTAAGGTAGTTCAGCATATTTAATTCAGCAGTCTTGACACCTGTCAAACATGAAGATATAACACATTAGATTTTCTCCTATTATACAGTTCATATTAGGTTTTCTTAAGAATATGCCTTATTAAGACATGATTCATAACATTACAAATGATATTAATTACATCAACCCAAAATGACTTAGAAAAAAGGCTATCATTGAGCATGGTCCTTACCATTTGTTCTAAACACATATTCTTCCTTTCAACAATTCCATTTTGTTGAAGGGCTTGACGAGAAAACCTTACAATTATAAAACCCTTTGAGAAAACCTCATTCAAAGAAGAAAACACAAGACCTCTTCCACTTTTGCTAACTAAAGGTTGGCTGAAGTTCAGATTATAGATTGAGTCATAGAGGTTTAGAATCACTCAAATCTAACTAAAAATCAAGAAATCAAGTAAAGAAATGAAGCACATATGAAATGAGTAGTATTTGCCCTAGAGGTATAAGGGTTTTGTACTTAAAGAATGTGTGAAATGAATATTTATAGTGAAAGCATAGGACACACAGTAAAGTGACCGTTAGTTCAAAATTTTACTAGAGCAATCAAAATTGTGGGTTCAAATTTTGAAATCACGATCAAAATCGTGAAGAATCAATTTTCTAGTTTAAAAGCTTACAATTCGAATTAGGGAAAATTAGTTCCAAAACTAACTCAAATCACCTAAATTTTGGACTTTCGAACGATCTCCAATGACCTATAATTCGAATAACTAATCCTAGTTCAAAATCCCCGATTCCAATATTGCTACAATTTTCAAGCTCTCTAGCAAAAATCTTGTAATTGTGATTCAATTCCTTGACTTAGTTCAAAAGGTCCAATTCAAATTGCAAAGCTAGAATTAGTTTTAAAAACTATTGTTTTGAAATAAAATCATTTCAAACTTTTCAAAACAACTATTTCAACCAAAAAGCATATGTCCAAGTACAAAAGTTTTATAAATAATTTAAGAACATATAGGAATGTTTTATGATAAATAATTCAAAAGTTTTAGATAATTCTTTAAAGTAAATACTTCCAAAAACAAGTTTAAATCTTGAATTAAATTCAAATAAAATTTCAACTTTTTCAAGTAACTAATCCTAGGACTATTTTAAGTTTTCATCAAATAAACCAAGGTTTTTCATGATTGATTCACTAAAATAAAATACAATAATCTTATCCAAAAGTATTTATTATCATCAAAATAAGTTATTAATCTTCTTAAAATATGGTTAGACTTAACAGAATTTTTGTGAAGCCATCTTCAATTAAGTGGAAAAATTATTATCCTAAAGATAATTTCCTATAAATATCTTTTCTAACATTTTCTTCCTTGATTTTTCTCTCTATGTTTTCTCCATTTTCTGAATATCCCCCAACATACCTAATGCTTTGCTACTCATAGAATGAAGAACTTACCCCACCAATTGCCAAATTATATAAATTTATAGCTGTAACTGTCCCCATTTCATCAGGACTTGCTAAAATTGCTACACGTGTAGTGTTGTATTTTATACAATAAAAATGCACATTTATACCATAGAACTGCCTATTTTTATTTTTTATTTAGGTTGATTTTTTTTCTTTTACAAAATACATTAAAAATTCAAGAGGGCAAACATAGGATTTTAAAGTTTAGGGCATAACATGTCACGATAAAACTATATTTTCCTTGCATCTTTTAAAACATGACTTCATTAGTAGCCTATACACTGCATCACTATGATAATATTTATGAAAAGGAAGACTTAATTACAATTTTGATCTTCTTAATGTTCAAATTAATCATATTTGATCCTCAAAAATATAATTTATCTCAATCTCTCTAATATATAAATTAAACCTACTTTAATAACTTCTCTCAAATTAATAATTCAAAATTCTAGTTAGGAGACATACCTCGAATGAGGTTGCAACTTGACAAATAAGTGGAAAAGAAATTAGTAGCTAATGTAATACTAATAGCTAAAATTTAAAATAACTTTATACGTGATTTACTTATTTTCTATCTTTTTCATATGATAAGATGTATTCAACTAATTTCGTTTCCAATAATTGCCAATCAAGAATCCGATTGAAATTACATGTAATAAAATATGATTTTCTCTTGTTAGTTTAACAGGAATTATCAATATAAACTCAATATATATATTCAAGGGAGTGAAATAAAATACCATATTTAGATGGGATGAAATGTAATTAGCTTATATATCATGCCAGATTAAAATTATAATTAAACTAAAAAATAAAAATACATAGAAATAGCCCCTTATAAAAAATTAATTAGTTAGAAATTGTAATAGTAATAAAAATAAAAATCACAAAAAATAGATAACTAACTAAAATTAATAAAGAGGAAAATACAATAATATTCATATAAAACGACAAAACAAAATCATGAAAATTGACGAGAAAAAAAGGGGGAAGGAAAAGCGATAAAGGGAAAATTGTTAGGGAACGAAGCAACTGTATATTTTCCGTTAATAGGAATTTGGCATTTTTACTTTCCAGATCTATGTTTTTTTCATTTCTTTCTTTCAAAACCCTAATCCTACCAATTCAGTTTGAGCCTCGAAAAACCTATCTCTCCCTCTCCCTCCCAACTTCCCAACGTTTTTCTGTCTTAAACCGTGATCCCTCCCTCCAACCAAGTTCGCTATTTTTCGTTCTCTGTGAAACTACAGGTTAGTTTTCTCATTCTTTTTCGTACTTTGTTTCAGTTTTTATTTTTCTTTCAATTTCGTCCTGTATCCGATGATCGAGTTTGAATTGTTTGTTTATTTGATCGTGGGGAAATGAAGGTTGTGTTTTTGGTGTGGGTTTTGCGTAACCATTGAATTGATAGTCGAAGGATTTGAATTCCGCATTCTGGTTAATCGAATTGGCTGTGTGGGAATCTGCGAATTTTGCTTCTGTTTGGATTGCTTGGTTGATGCTAATGAAGGATAGTGGATCCTCGCATAATCATGTGCCGACTCGTGATGTTTATTGGTTTGCCCCCTCATATATCGAATGGATGACTACGATTTCAATCCCGAGGATATCAGTTTCGTGTGGATTTATAGTTTCCTCCTATTGGCAATTTGCTTAACTTCAATAGAAATGGAATTTTGTGAGGTTTGAATATATATTTTCGATTATGGTAGGATTGCGGTGTCGCAGTTGCTTGCCCAATTTTGAGATATGAAGATAATATTGAAACTGATACATTTGGAATTTTGTAGAAGATCTCTGCAAAAATGTTAACTTTGTGTTTGAGTTTGACCATAAGCATCTGAGCCTTTATCAAAAAAAAAAAAATCTGAATCTGTTTTTCCCCCCTTTGGTTTGTAGAAGATCATTTTTTTTTTTTTTTTATCTTCCCTTTGTTATTGATTAAAATATTATCATTGAAAACTGCAGCTTTTGTCAATTGTTTCAAGGTTCATTGTATTTTAAAGTTCAAATTTTACTTATTTTTCATGAAAGTGAACCTCTGCATTTTATCATGACCATATTTAAAAATATTTAATTTAAGGCTCTAGTTGTACCTGTGTATAGCCAAGTAATGCTAATTCATACCCCAATGCTAATGGTGGAACGTAGTGTATGGGGAAGAATAACTGTGTAGTTTGAAGGTAAATGGTGTCAATGTGTCTTTATTGTGTATACGGTATGGGATTTTCCAATTTGTATGGTCTAAATTGAGCATGATGTTGGTGCTACATTACAATTTGCTAGATTACAAAGTTATGGTATGATGTTGGTGCTGTTTCCTGTTTAGAGCACAATTAGTCTTTTCAAATCTAGAGTTAGAATAATGGTAATTTTAAGTAATATGTTGATTATGGGAGGCAATTGAAGATAAAGGAATAACAAATTGGGCATAACTTCTCACACTAAGTTTGTATAAATTTTCAGTTGATAGCCTGAAAATTTGAATTATATATGCTTCTCAGAATAGGGTAACTTGGTTGCTTTGAATTGACTGACACATTCACAACCATTTTTTGGGGGTGTTGAAGGAACTTATACATACAGAATTTTGGATAAGATTTCAGAATCGGGCAGAATGGTGGTTGTATCTTGGAGGGAGAAAGTTTTGCCATCTATATTTATTATGGTTGCTAGGTGATCACTGTGGAACGTTGCAGCATTCCACACACTGCCCTTGGTTCAGTCATTGTTGCATTGAGAAAGTACAATTCTAGAAGTTTTAGTTACAGCAAGCAAGCTTTATTTTGAATAATGAATATGAATGTAGTGGAGATGAGTTGATCTTTAGTCAAATTTCATTCAGTGTTTGGGTTGAAATGCTAATGGTTGATGGGGCATTAGAAAAATAACAAATATAAACATCTTGGGGGAGTCATGTAGTTGCCAGTTAAGCATGCCTAACTTTTAGAGAATGCTGGGTCTTTTGAAAATCTATGATCTTTAGCATGTCAGAGTACCATTCAGAAAGCGGCTGGCTTGATGTTGCTTAACCACATATAGACAAAATTTACAATTCTGTTGCGTTAAAAGTCCATGATGTTGATATGGTACTTTATTTGTCAGCACCTTTACTCTAGATACTATTATACCTGTTCAGTAACTTTTATGTTACATAGAATGCTGGAAGACATGGAAAACCAAAGGACATTAAATGGGCAATTATTGATGCATTAAACACCTTGCAGTTGATAATTTGATTTGATTGGATGATTTAGGGCCTGGTTTCTGCCGTTTATAGTTTTTAGTCTCTTCTTCTGGAAGTTTTCTAATCCTCTTGTGATGTACTCTTATACTCCTTTCTTTTAGCATGACTTTTTCTAGAAAAATAATTTGAAAATTTGGGCTTCGTATGTTTCTCATCATCTGATTATACTCAAACCAACTTAAATGTGGTGGTGGGTGAGTTATGATGTAGCTGATTGTTTGTTTTGCTTTATGAGGATGTAATTGTTGCCTTGTCCCAGCTAGTTGGATTTCCATTTTTCTTTGCTTTATTAGGATATTAGTGTTACTGGTATGGTGGTTGCATGTTGCCATTGTGATTGTCTCACGGGGTGAGTGTTGGTTATCTTCTTTGTTTCCTCCAAGGACCTTGTTGCCATACAACTGTATGTCTTTTGCATCTGGCTGTTGTCTGTACATTCAAGAAATAGACTGGAAGGTAGATAGAAACTAGAGTAGAAAGTGAGTTTATAGTTTTTAGAGCTTCAAATTATCCACATTGGTATGGTAGGTATGGTAGAAAAGAACATAAAAAAAAAATTAATATTTTTTGTTTAAGTGTGTGACGTTTTAAGTAATGTATATAGCATGAGGAAGCCCATTAGGGATAGAACTTGATTTTCTTCAGGTTTTAAGAAAAAGAGGGAGTTGTAGAACTAGTGTTTATGTTTATTGGCATTGCCAACTAATTAGTGAAGGTGAACCAGTGTGTTTCTTGAAATTATTAAACCATTTTTGCAATTTAATTATTTACTAGATAGATGATTAATTGATTTAGCAATGGCCAGTAGCAAGGCTGGGCAATGCTTTGATGTTTCACCATCTTAGACTCTTGTACTCTGTTTTCCATTCAGTCTTCCACCAAAATTAATTGCATGCTTCCTCACAAACATAGTTACATATATAGTTGTTTGTTATTGATGTTAAAGAATGTTACGTATTGGAGATTGGAGATGGTTTGTTCTGCATTCACACGTCTACTTGTTATATATTGTTACTCTCTAATGATTTGGTAGTTAATTTAGTGGAGAATATCTAGTCTAATTTATGATTTTTAATGTTGTAGGACCTTATATGCTTTCTAAGGAAATGTCTCCTGCATCCCGATCTAAGTCCAAGGACAAAAAGGTGAGCAAGGAAGCCCAGAAGGCTTCTGCAAAGCCTTCAGGTTCTGGTAATGCGGGTTCTGGTATACCTGCTAGTGCATACAATCCATTGTTGGGAACGTTCCATACTCTTGAAATGTCAGCAGCTTCTTCTGTTTCACCAATTCATTCTAATGGTCGATTCCGGAACATAGATGAAACAGATGAGCATCCTGGGGGTTCAGTGGTAGCTGGCCTTGAGTATGATTCTGTTTCTAATAATGGTAGTTGGTCTGGTGAGTCAGAGGACCATAAAGAGAAAGCTTCTAATCCTCCTGTTCGGCTGGAAGCAGTACCAGGAGCTGATAATGACAAGCGAGAAAAAATCCGCCAGAAGAATGAGAGAAAACATCAGCGCCAAAAGGAAAGGCGAGCTCAAGAACTGCATGAACGTTGCAGTGGCTATCTGATGTCAAGGAAGCTTGAGGCACTTGCCCAACAATTTGTGGCAATGGGATTTTCTCATGAACGGGCAACAATGGCTCTGATCCTGAATGAAGGGAGGGTGGAGGAATCAGTAGCATGGCTGTTTGACAGTGGTGCAGAAGCTGATAATCCCAAGGATATAAACATAGGTGGGGGCAATTTGAAAATTGACATATCAGACGAGCTTGCTCAGATTGCAGACATGGAAACTAGGTATCAGTGCACAAAACAGGAAGTTGAAAGAGCAGTTGTTGCCTGCGAGGGTGATCTTCATAAGGCTGCCGAAAGCTTGAGAGATTTGAAGCAGGATCCACCTAAGCCTGGGGAAACTGGTGATCCTCCTACTGTTAATAATGGCAAACAGTCATCAGGACTTGCTATTCAAAGCCCAAGGCCACAAACGAAACCCGGTCTTTCTCTCAATCAACCCAGAAAAGATGAGAAGGATTTTAACTACACAAAATCTGCAGTTTTGATCGGAGGGTCTTCAGAATCCAGTACCAAAAACATGCAGCCTTTAAAGAAAATCCCACCGAAGCCTGAATGGGCAAAACCCCAACAAGCTACTCTACAGACTGACAAAAGATGGCCAACTACAGGATCTAATCCTTCTGTGTCTTATTCATTGGCATCACCTTTGCAGGTGTCGGCCCCACCTATCAAGAATGAAGCTCATTATATGGCTCCTGGAGGTGACTACAAGAATCTTCAACCTGGAGCAAATAGAGAACCAGTAATTGTGATGCAGCGGCCTCACGCTTTAAATGCAAAGCAGTTTCCAGCCACTAGCATGAGTTCATCTCCTCCTGGAATGGCTAGCAGTTGGTATCCAACTAACTCTGTAGAAGTAATGAGATCCAATGGCTTTTTATCACATACTCCTAGTACTAGAAGCCTCAGCCCAAATTATCTCAGTACGAGTCACATGTACCACAAACATCAGTATCAACCTCAGCAGCAGTTTGTTGCTGGCAGCAGCAGTTCAGCGGATCTCCAAGCAGCCAGCCGAGGGAATAGTATGTGGAATAGAACAGGTGCATCCCCAACGCTTGCTGCTGCTTCTTCTCTAGGACTCTTTTCTGGGTTAGGATCAGCTGCCACACCAGGGGCGTCTTCTCTCGTAGATTGGAGCACTGGTGGGTCAATACAGTTTGATTATACTAACATAGACTGGTCGTTGGATAGAGGTTTATCTTCACCGAGATCAAATGCATTATGGCTAGAGCTTCCACCATTTACAAAGAGTAATGGTCATATATACGACTCAAATACTTCTGGAGTGGCGGTACAGCCTTCAATAAGATCAGTACCCTCAAACGGAAGCATGGTTCCCATGCCTGGATTACAAGATGGTGGAGTAGCTTCCGCCGAAACATC
>JANHAO010000619.1:0-39263 GCA_026873985.1 Saraca asoca | reverse complement strand
CAAAATAGCATGCCAAAAATGTGATCAATGTGCAATTTCCTAACAAAATTGGCCCTAGCATCCACCCAAGATGCCATATGAGATTCAACAACATATCTTAATACAAAATGAGACTAGGTCTAGAATGTCTTCATAATATGCCACAACATAAAATTGCACAATATAATAATAATAGAAATAACAACAATATGTGGCAACTACAAAATAGCAACATATTTATGCAAAAACGATGCAAGTCTCGAGACAAAATAACCAAATACAATGTTGCTACAAATTGATATACAAACTCCTACTAACCCATAACATCAAAAGACCTCATTAAACCTATATTGGTTATATGATTTACAAAGACTTTGACAGCTAAGCCTTTGGTTTGGGGGTTTGCTAACATAAGCTCTGTTGGAATATGCTCGACATGAACTTTATACTCTCGAATCTTCTCTCTAGCGAACATATACTTTGTATCAAAATGTTTGAGTGCTTAGTGCTCCTGGTGTTCTGAGAGAAGCATACTACAACAAAGTTATCACAATAGATGGTTGAGGTCTTGAAATACTCTTCACAATTTGAAATTCGACAATGAAATTCCTCAACCATATGGCCTGATGAGTAGCCTCGTAACCAGCTACATACTCTGCTTCCATAGTCGAAGTAGTTATAAGTGTCTGCTTAGCACTTTTCCATGATACAGCTCCTCTGGCTAACATAAATATATGCCCTGATGTGGGCTTATGTCATCTGGGTAGCCTCCATAGTCTGAGTCAGAATATCCCACCATCTCAAGGGAATCAAATCTCCTATAAGTGAGCATGTAGTCTTTGGTACCCTGCATGTATTGCATGACTCATTTTACTGCTCGCCAATGTGCCATACCAAGTTTGCTCAAGTATCTCCCAAGTACACTAACAACATAAGCAATATCTAGACATGTACAAACTTGAGCATGCATGAGGCTACCAACTACAGAAGCATATGAGACCTTTCTCATTTCTATAGCTTCTTTATCATTCTGAGGGCACTGGGTATTAGAGAGTCTCTCACCCTTTTGAATGGGTGCTGTACAAGAATTGCAAGATTGCATATTGAATCGATCCAAAAGTCTTTCAACATATCTTTTTTGAGACAAGATAAGAATACCACATGATCAGTCATGATAGATTTCAATATCTAACACAAAAGAGGCATTATCAAGATCTTTCATATCAAAGTGTGCTGTCAACAATTGCTTAGTCTCATACAAAAGATTTATGTCATTACTGGCCAAAAGGATATCATTAACATATAATACAAGAATAATAAATTTACTCCCATTATTCTTCAGGAAAATGCACTGATCAATTGCATTTTCTTTAAAATCAAAAGAGCAATAACATTGTCAAATTTTAGATACCACTACCTAAATGCCTATTTTGATCCATAAATAGATTTTCTCAATTTGTACACCATATGTTCCTTGCCATTTTCAACAAACCCATCTAGTTGATTCATGTAGACATCTTCATATAAATCACCATTCAAGAAGGCAGTCTTAACATCCATCTGATGTAGTTCCAAATCAAAATGAGCAACTAATGCCATTACAACTTGAAAAGTGTCTTTTATGGATACTGGAGAAAAAGCCTCCTTATAATCAATGCCCTCTGTTTGATTGTATCCCTTAGCCATAAGTCTAGCCTTATATCTCTCAATTTGGCCTTTTGCATCACCTTTGGTCTTAAAAACCCATTTACAACCTACTGTTTTACAGCCAGCAAGTAATTCTGTCAAATCCCAAATAGCATTCCTTCTCATAGAAGCCAATTCATCCTCTATGGCAGCTAACCACTGCAAATGATCAGAACTAGACATTACCTTATGGAAGGATATAGGATCAAAGTTCTCCATTGAATTAAACTCATGTTCCTGTAGATATCCAAAATAATCTCTAAATTTAGAAGACTATATAGGTTTGGGCAATCTTTTAGATCTTCTAAGTGGAGTAACAATAACATCTGGATCTAGCACATAATGTTCAATTGGATGAGTAATATTAGTGTTATCAATAGGATCAGCAACATCTGTAGATATCAATGGAGAAGACACTGTTTCTGAACTAGGAATGATAAGAGTTAGAATAACAACATGCTCTTCTCTGAAATTGATAATACAAGGTTCTTGAGTAACACTTTGCTCTAAATCCCCTTCAAAATATATAGCCCAGTCTGACTCAATAATCTGGGTAGAATAAGATGGGCAATAGAACCTCGAACCCTTTGAATTAGAACAATAGCTGATAAAGAATCCCGAAATAAATCTTGGATCCAACTTTTTCAACTATTATTTGTAATTCCCCATCATTTGGTTTCCGTCTGCTTTTGAATTCCTGGAGAGAATTTGAAACATGAATTGTTGCACCAGTGTCCAACTACCTTGAATTTCAAAGAACATTAACAAAATTAGATTCAAAACATAGAGCCAGGGGTTTACCTTTCTTCTTCTCAAGCCAACCCTTGAATTTCACACAATTAGCTTGCTTATGCCCAGATGCTTTACAAAACTTGAACTTGCCATTAAAAGGATATTTTGGTTTTGCATCAGAAGAGTCACCAGAAGGCTGCCCAGAAGCAAATTATTTACCCTTTTTATTCCATTTCTTCTTAAACTGAGGCTTATAATTCTTGCCCTTGAATGGCTTCTTCTTGTTATCAGCTTTATGAGAAGTAGCATGAATACTATGGGTTTTCCCCTTTTTAATTGTTTTCTCTTCTTGAGTAAGTATAGATATCAGCTCATCAATTGTCCAGTCTTCCTTTTAGGCATTATATAAGGTCCTTACAACATCAAATTCAACCAATAGAGACTCAAATACTTGCCAAATGAGGAAATCTTCTCCTCATTCTACCTTTATAGACCTCAGCTTGTTGTACCAGTTGACTAGCTTTGGCATATGTTCACGAACACCGTTGATACAATCATATTTACTCTTTGTCAGCAGGGAAAGATAGATGGACTTTTTAGATTTATCAACCTTTTTGAATTTCTCTCCTATAGCCTTGAGAAAATCTTTAGCATTATTTGTTTCAGGAATACTCTCCTTGATGGTTTTACCCATACTATATTTCATAGACAATAAACAGATTCTATTGGAATGTGCCCACTTCTCATATTTGGCCATATTAGCAGTGGTAGAATCCTCAGTGGGCTTTGGAGGCGCATCCTCAATGAGTGCAACATCCACATTAGAAACGACTAGAAACAATTTTAGAGACTCCATCCAGTCATCAAAATTGGTCCCGTATAACTTTGTCAAAGTATTCATATGCATAGGCAAATCTAGAAATATGGCAATTAAGGGAGATTTTATGTCTGGCATATGCATAATGAGCAAAATACTCACTAGTGAATCATCTCATATATAATAATCTTGCCTAAGGGTCTCGAATTATCATATATAAAAAGATTCCACAACATCAAAATCATGTCCCTAAGGCTAGTACTGATAGGATACTGAAAACCTTAAAGACACTACACCAATACAAGTCACAAATCATTAGGAACTATATCAATAAGGACAAACTGATAGGGTAAGTGCATTATTAATATAATTTCCAATGTAACAATAGTCTTAACAATATAACACTTTACTACAATTGGTCCCGCGAAGGCGAGATGACAATTATATAAAGTATCTCAGCATCAACATTTGATTTAGTCTAATATGACTCTTGGAATTATCATACATAATTTCTAAACTTTTTGTCATAATATATAAATACATAACAATGTCAAAATTATTTAATAAAGTAAATGAAGGCAAACCCAAGAATATAAAATATATAATAAGCCATTAATGATTATAAATATATACAACAAATATCAGGCTTCAAGACAATCAATAGCATAGATATTTGTGAATTTTAAATGTCATTAAAATAATAATAAATTCTTCCCGAAACCCAAAAAATTAATTAAAATTTCCAAAAGATAGGAAACAATGCATGGAACACTCTAGAAAAATGTCGGGTCAAAATGACGCTTGAATAGCTCTCACGTGCCTACATGTGCCAAGGACCGTGAGTGGGCCTGGTTGAGGAGCACTATTCATCTCCCTTAGCCAGACGGGTCACACAGACCCAGTTCACGACCCGACATGCTGAAATAGGTCAACGGCCATATCTCCTCCGTTTCTCAACCAAATTTTGCGATCTTGGTGTCAATCAAATAGGAATTTTATGAACTTCAAAACCCCTCTATCAATTTTATGATTTTTCAACAAAAGAAATGAATTTTGCAAAAGGAATGGTTCGACTGGGTTTATTAGGGTCCAAATGATGGTTTTATGGTTTCTGCACAATTTCTCTCTTAATTTGCGACGACAACTAGATATTTTGATTCCATTGAATTCACAATCCTAAAATCTACTAAAGCCCTCCAGAAATTTCATAATTGAGAGCAAAAAAATGGAAAAATTTGAAGTTGAAATCCAAGGCTATTTGGGTACCATTGGAAAAGTCTTAAACATTCAAAATCCAATTAGGAAACTGAAAGGTTTTCTAGCAATTTCACACTGGATTCTTAGTAAAAAACATAATCTAGATATCTTAGATCAAAATCTAAGGAAAAACCTAACCCAATTTCACTAAAATTCATCAAGTACAATTATTTTGTTTGAGTTTTTTTTTTAATTGGATTTTGACCTAGAAATGATAATTTCCAATTTACAACCACGGTAAGATTAAGCATTACTTTGATACCAATTGTAAGAAGAAAATTATATGATAACAATCTAATCTAAACTAATCCTTACACATGACATGTAAAATAATACAAATTATAAAATTAAAGGCTAAAGGTTCCCATAATTATCTAAAAATGACGTAGATGAAAAAGCCATATCAGATATATGCCCCTACAAAGTAGGAAGGGAAAGAAGCTATCTCTATTTCACTTCAATATACTCTGTATTAATTTAGAAGGGGAAAAGTGAAAACTAACAGTGAAAAGGAACATGGGCCTCTCTGTGTGAATATATACTAAATGGGTCAAGCCTACCGTCATAGTAAATTCAATTACAGGTCCAATATCCACATAAGCCCAGCTCAATGATTACAACCAATTGGGCTTTATACCAACAAGCTTAAATGATATGACATTCAATTAATCAGAGACATTATTGAATCATGTCAGTCCATATATATATATAATGCTAACATTGAAATCTTACCCTTTATTTGGTAAATGAAAAAGAAACTTCTAAAATTTGAATTGGAGAAAATAAATAGAAAGGAAAAAAATTTTAATTTTAAAATAACAGCAAATTTTTTCTTTAAATTTTCTTCTCTCTCTCTCTCTCAAATAAGAGAAAAGATTATTCTCTCTCTCTCTCTCTCTCAAATAAGAGAAAAGATTATTCTCTCTCTCTCTCTCTCTCTCAAATAAGAGAAAAGATTATATTTTAATATTTTTTTTCGTCATTATTTTTTTCTTTCCAACAAAATATTTTTTTTTTTTCAAAGGAACTAACAGCTGTACGCGGTCTATTTAGAAGATTGACAAAGATCTTCCTAGCTAGTTCCATTTCCAATCGACTAGTCCAATGTCTCAATGATGAATCAATCTTCCCAAAACAACGACAGGAATATCTAGTTTTATATTAACATAAATTATGTTTACAGGCTCAATGTGAAATTACAGAAAGCTCTTTAATTGCCCTAAATTTCTTTTCATTTTTTGATATACATATAACACAAACTTCTTTTTATCTTTTCTATAAACTCAATTAAAAGAATAACCAAAATGCTCTCTTGTATTTTTTTTATACCAAAAGTAGCAACCATTTAACACACATAATATTATACTTAACATATATAATATTTTGAATTTAAACATAGGACACTAAAAAAGAAAGTTTTAAAAATAACATGCTAACACATTGATAAAATAAAACTGAAAACTTTCTTTTCATTTTTATTTTTATGATAATAGGAGTAATATAATACACAACACATATAATATAACGTGTTGAATTTAAACTCAAAAGTACTAAGGGGAAAATCCAAAAGCAATTTGGATATCTTTTTAGAAAAATGCAAATTATTTCCTTGAATTTTGAAATAGTTTCATTTAATATTCACCACTATTAATTTTTTATAAATGATAAATTGTACTTATATAAGGCTTCTAGAGAGAATCTAGACATTATATTATGTCATTACAAAGAGAAAAATATAAGAATTATATTCATGGATATACTACTCATACAAAATAAATAAAATTACATCAAAATAATAAAAAGTATATCTAAAATGGAAAAAATTAAAAAATAATACCATCACAAATTTTATTCGTTCTATCATAACAAAGCATTTAGTCATTTAGACACGTTCCTGTGCACACAGAGACTTGGCCCATTCACCTTGCTGACTTTCCCAATTGTACACGCCAACCTCTCTTTGTGTGTCTAATCTCTATATTCCTTTTTCGCTGTTTCAGAATTTTCTTCTCTACAAACTTCGTCTAGCTTTCGTAGCAATGAAACTTTTTGATCAAGGAAGGCACCAGCTTTTATTTTATTATAATTACTCTTTTTATTTTAACGAACAAAGCTGAAGCATAAAGAGAGTAAGAGGAAGCAGCTAGCAAGGATGAATTGGGAGCTGAAGAACTGTTGTCATCACGACCAGGTCGTCTTCCTTTCCTGTGTTGGTGTCTTCACCGTTGCAATCCTCCTGGTAACATTCCTTTCTCTTCCTTCAGCTGTAATTTATAAGTATAATAGTAAATTCCAAAATGTGACTAAAAATGGATTTCTATTGTTCAATTATTACGTAAATTGAGAACGCTTCCAAATTGAGTAAAGAAGCAAATTGAGATACTTGAATAACTGTTTGTCTCAGATGAGTCTATAATTGGTTAACGAGGTTTTGTAATTTGTGGTATTAAGAATTCAGTACACTATAGATTCTGTTGCCATGTCAAATATTTTTTATCTCATTCATTCACCTACGAATATACATGTGCCATGGAAACAAGTTTCTTGAGAGAATCATCTGTGAAATAGCAAAAACAGTAATTTTGGTTACTGTGTGAATTATATTTTTCAAGTTTGTGTTTTGCTGGTTTTTGGATTGGGTCAAAATTAGTCCAATTGTGATGAACTAGTAAAAAGGAGATTCCAAGTGGTTGATTTGACAATGGACCATTGCAAAATAATGTCTGTACACGTCCTAATATTCACATTGGATTTCTCGTTTTGTCATGCCAATTATTGCTACTAATAATTGGTTGTGTAAAGCTGTGAATGCTGATGTGAATGAATTGACAAGCACTTAGCTTTTATTGGAAACATAGAGAATTGTTCAGTGATTGGCATCAATACCATTGGTTTTTTTCTTTTTTTTCATCCATATTCAGTTTGATCAAGTTGTTCTTTATGTAGCTGGTGTTTTAAATTTCTAATGCAAGTACTTTGTTGTGATGGTTTTTAGCTATGGAGGACTGTAGTACTCATGCCTTTTAAGCTCATCACTGTGTTTCTGCACGAATTGAGTCATGCAATTGCTTGCTGGCTCACTTGTGGCAAGGTAAAACCACCAATGTGGAATTTAATTGCACTTTGGTGATACAAGTAGACAACTTCAATGGAACTGTGTTGTTTTATGATATATGAGTGTATGACTAATATGTTATCTGAGACTTTCAAGTTTTACATTTTTGTTTGTGGCTTGCAGTCTCATATGGCCTGAATCTTAGAATATATGGGAAAAATGATAACTTTTATTGATTGTAATTCATAAAGCATGTAACTATTAACAACTTGATTTGAGTGCAGATGTTGAGCTTTCAAGGCCCATCTAGTAATATAGTTTTATTGCATTCCAGTCTATTAGCTCCTTATTTTGCAACTTATCATATTTTAATAGAGAATGGGCTAAAATCTTAAAGATTAGCTATTTATGAAGAATGAACATATTGTTTCACTTCACTGCTCTTTGAGGAAGAATGCACAACTTACTCGAAAATAAAATGCTATGACTTCCTTGTTATCAATGTGATTGTCTTTTTGCTCTATAATTATATTGGCAACATTAAAACATCGATTTGTTCAACTTTCCATTACTGGCAGTGTTTGCATCTTTGAAAACGAAAAGTTATAGAATTTTAAGCTTGTTGAGCATCATCTTTTATCGTACAAATTGTTGCAGGATGATGCATATCTTCTCATCGTCAATCAAGCTTTGACTCGTATCATGTTAATTTAACTTGAATCTTATTGCTTCAATGTTGCTTGTCTTCATAAAGTGAATTTGTATACCAAATGGTTAAATAGTATTATTTGTACACATTACACCTCACCCTATCTCTACTCGTGCACCCATGCCACAATCTAAATCAAGTGGGTCCTCCTTGCTTGAAAGAGAGGAGCTAGTTTGATTCAAACAATATCATGTGTGTGTATGTGTGTGGGATAATGTGAGGGCATATTATGTGAAACTATCATTTTTCTGTCATTAATCATGACTGAGAAACTTCTGAAGTTTTGATTCTGCAGCATCCTTCTTCATAGTTATTTTTTTCAGAATTCTGAACTAGAATTGGTCTGATGCCAACAGGTGGAGGGGATCCAGGTACATGCCAATGAGGGTGGAGCAACGCGAACACGTGGTGGTGTATACTGTGTCATCTTGCCTGCTGGATGTAATACACTTTTTACCATCACTTTCATTAGTAAACATATAATAACCTTCCTTCTAATGCCAAATGATTTGATTGTATATGTGATATATTGAAACTGAACAAAGCAACACTACTTTGCTACTATTTTGATGTGCAATTTCATACATGCAAAGTATCTGCTGATAGCAAGAACCAAAACTTGCAGATTTTCAATATGTTAAGGGGACACGTAAATACTAAACCGTTTAATAAGCATGTGATTTGATTTTAGTAAGAACTTCTATCTTTTGCATGTAGATCTTGGTTCATCATTTTGGGGAATGGCTTTGATACTAGCTTCCACAAATCTTGTCAGTGCAAGAATTGCTGCTGGCTGTTTTATTGTTGCTCTGATTGTTGTGCTCTTTCTTGCTAAGAATGTAAGATGGTTGAAATGAAAATTTTAATTTTACTTCTATCGTAAGAGTTATTTATAGGCTGATTTCCCCCCCTTTATTTGTGTCTTTTGTGGCTCTTTCTCTATGCCCGCATTCAAAAGTGGACGCTGCGAGGACTTTGCATTGGTGAGAAATTTATAATCTTTTAATAGAAATAAAAAACACAAAAGGCATTGAATATCTACAGATTTTCTCACATCATCATTTATCATTTATCTCAGGATTTATCATATTTATTGCTGTGATTTGGGTTCTGCAAGAGAAAACAGAAGTTCATATTCTTCGCTATGTCATTCTCTTTATTGGTATCTTCTTTCCCTTTTATGAGTACTGAGATTTGGATTTTCTTCTGGATTCTAATATATAATTGGCCATCGGGAAAACAAAGCTATCTAATCTATGGTTAATTTGGTTTATTTCAGGTGTCATGAACAGTTTATTTTCAGTGTATGGTATACTTCAATCACCTCGATTTCACACTTTTATTTACATTTAAGACAACAAATCTCCTAACATTGTATATATCATATGATTTAAATTTGATTGCCATAGATATTTATGATGATTTGATATCTCGAAGAGTTCACTCTAGCGATGCTGAGAAGTTTGCTGAAGTTTGCCCCTGCCCCTGTAAAGGTTTTGCATGGGGAGTGATTTGGTGAGCTTTGTCATATAAAAAGCATTCGATGTTCTTTCCTTCTAAAAAATTCAAACTTTTATAAAAATGAAATATATATGTTTTCATCACTAAATATTTTCTTAAAACTTCTGCAATGGCCTATGTTTATTTTGTCACTGTCTAGTTCACTTCATGTCATATTTTCTATTAATCTGAAACTCTGCTATTGCTTGGTCCTTTCTGTGGCAATTTATATTAAATAAGGGAGAATCATTGGACATGGTTAAAATTTCAGTAAAAGTTATTAATTAGATTCCATTATAATCTCTCAAGCTTATTATAAACGTTCTGCATTATTTAGTACTTTCTTCACTCTTTCTCCAAGTAATGCATTCTACTTGCAGGGGAATGATCTCATTTGCATTTCTTTGTGCATCTTTGTACCTTGGACTCGTCATATTATCATGAGGTAAATATGTTATTAATTCTTTGTATATATGCTTGTTTAACCGTGATTCCATAAGTGAATTAATAAAATAATTTGAATTTGATACTTTGGTCAACTTGAATATATGCAGGGCTAATAAAATGTCTCATATTATTTAGGTAAACACATGTATATGTGCGCGTACGCAGGTATACATCTCCTACAATTCATGTTCAGGTTGTGAAAAGTTGTCTCCAAACTGATTTGGTGTTGAGCGGAGATTCGCCGCTTGCCATGTAGAGACTGTGTATACTGATTCCTCATGTTAGATATATATATTTCTTCTGGAAGTTTGCTCCTTCCATTTTTACTCCATGGTTTCATTCTTTACTGCCTAGCTATTTCAGGTTGCTTCATGTATAGAGATTTTGCATTCATGTATTGGATAATTGGCAGAGATTAATTGCACAGTGAAAGAAGAATTATTTCCAAGGAAAATTACATTTATCTCCCTTGAGATTTAATGTAATTACACTTATATTCCTTCTATTTTCAAAAATATATACTGACCTTCCTTTTTATATACATTGACCTTTCTTTTTCCTTTATTTTAAACATATATTCACCTCCCCTCCTTCAGAGAAATAAGAGAGGTGAATGTATATTTTTGAAAATAGAAGGAATATGAATGTAATTATACTAAATCTCATGGGACATGAGTGTAATTTGCCCTTATTTTTATTGAGGTTCAAAAATGTGTGTACTCACAAGCAATCAAATTGGGCTTTTCAACTGGAATAAAGAGTAATAAAATCATAACTTTAAGGGGCTTGCATGAATAATTATTTAGCAACTTACTGTTGAAAATAATTATGACCAAAAGAAGTAAATTTTGAAGAATTATGTTTGTATGAATGATTTATGTTTAGTATTATCTATCTATTCAAAATACTTTTACCGTAATTACTTTTAAAATAAATAATTTATGTTTGGTAATGTCTATTCATAAGTTAAAGTTTGATATTTTGCTCATTTGGACTGCACAACCAGATAGGCTTAAATCTGGAAGAATTTATGGCAAGAGTTTATTCTATACAAAAACTCAAAAAAGATGTAGTCCCTTTACTAAGTTAACACTAGGTGTCCGTGACAATATCAGAAAATCTGGTTGAAAGGAGGTTTAAATAATATTGACAATAGGACAAGGTATCAAGAACACACATGGATAGTATTCATTCAAACATCTAAGCAAAAAGAAAAACATTGAAACACAATCAATTTAACAAATTTCATACAAAAAAAGAGTGGATATAAACAAATGTAAATAGAATAGTTTCAAGTCCTGACTTTGGGCACACAATCAGCGTAGGAATTCATTATGGAGTGACTTCCTACAAACTTGACCAATCATGGATTTATGCAAGATCAACTGCAATGCAAACTCATGGACTCCCATAATTGATTGATTCTTTGCCCAACTCTTACTAAAATTTCGATAGAAATTTTCTTATTTTTTTGACACTAGATCATAGGCCAAAACAATAGTGGAGGGCCATACACACTACCTAAAGCCTGTATGTACAAACACAACACAAACATGGAAATGGCTAGTTGCCCAATAACTCATATGTCAACTTGCTACACAAATGTAAACATATATATAAGCTTAAGACATATATCCATCACACAATGCATATGAATGAATTTCCTAGTCCAACTGTTTATTTACTTCACCATTATGCCATGAACTCCCGAATGAGTTCAAGTACATAGTTTAAAGTGTGTGACCGAGGGGTGAGTTCATTTGAACTCAATGAGTGTAAAACCTGTTGTAACCTATAGTCTAAAATGTAATTTATTTAAAATAGAGAAAACTAACATCTTCATAATGTATCAAATATCATAAGTTTGAAAGCAAAAGATTTTGAAAATACATTTAAGATTAAAACTTATTAATATTGAAATAATAAATCTGCATTTCAAATTATCAAATCATGGAAAAATAATATAAATCAATATAATAATTCATAATAAATATAATAAAATCTACACACAATTATTCTTTTACATATATTGAATAAAGAAAATAATCAATTTTTGAGTAAATTTCAATTTAAATTAGATATAGATCTTTTACTGAAATTCAAAATATTAACAGAAATACATGTGATTATCATAATAATTTAAATAAATCTTATGAGAGAAAACAAGCGGGATCCAATGGAACTTTTCTTATAATCAACCAAATAGATGGTAAATCCAGGAATTAGGGTCAAATCCCTTTCTAAAGGTCAAAGTCAAATCCAAGATTCCAGTAACCACTACAAAAAATCACATTATTTAGCGATGGTTATATTGCGACCGTTCCTTAAACCTCCTCTAAATGCACTTCCATGCGGTTTAGAGAAGTGCCGCAAAATTTTATATCTTTGAGGCGGTTTAGGCTATAATCGCCCCTAAATGCCTATAATTGACACTAAAAAAAAAATGAAAAAGAACTTATCTCCCAATCATTTTGAAATAGAGGTCACAAGCTTGTGACAAAAAAAAAAAAAGAACTTGTTGCCCTTAAATTTTGCCCTAACAGCTATTGAACTTCATTATAGCTCCCTCAGGCTCAATTGAAGACTACAATCTTCCTGAATGGTTCAGAGAATGCAAGCTTCATCGATTCTCTATTGAAGCTCCCTTAAGCTACATGCAAATGTAGAATGAAGGAGGTTTTACAAATTTCCCTTAAGCCAAGCTCCCTCAATGGTTGGAGATGTAGACCACAGGTAATTTTGATACTTTGAATAAGGGATTATTGAACTAGCTCTTGATTTTTGTAGGGATTATAGTGATTTTTGTAGAACTTAGCTCTTGAATTAACTCTAAGTTTGTCTTTTTCAGTGTTACTTATGTGTTTTTGTGGTGAGATGATGAGGTTTGTTGACGATGATGTGCTTTTCTTTTTGAATTAGGATTATAGTGATTTTTGCTTATTTTTTGGCCTACCTATTGCTCTTTGTGTTTCTCTCTCTCTCTCTCATGTGCAGAGATGATACCGTATATAGGTAAATATGAATCAAACCTTTTTAGAGTTGGAGTTACATGATTTGTCCGCAATCTAGTGCTATAGGATTAGAATTAGTTGAGACTTTTATCATTCCAGTGGATTTGGGTTATCTACCTTATAAGAGTATATTGCCTTATGGTTGAAACCTTTTTTACCTCATGTCCTAAGGACAAATACTCTTTAAATTTATCATTGCACTAGAAGTTTTTCTAAGATGTATATGCTAAGCACTTTGGAAGTGGTGATGTACATAGAAAAATCTTTAAAAGGAAGGAATGGAAATGTAATGATAGCATGTCCAACCATGCAAGGAATTAGATTCCTCTTATTAAGATGCCAAGTGTTTAATAATGTGAAGATATACAGTTATGAAATAGAATCAACAGGATTTCTATACTGCATTTTGATTCAATTGAATTATTAATTACATTTTGAATGACCAAAAAAATCTTTCATAGTTATAAACGTAGTAGGAAGGGAAGCACTAGAGTAATGCCATAAAGAATGGATTTTCCTGTTGGCTTATATGAGACAAAATAAGAACTATTAGAACACTATTATATGGTGAACTATTCCCATTAGCATCGAACTTTGCTTATTTGGTAGACTGGCTCTTGTTGGCCTGCTTTCTGTAGAGTGTAGATCAAGTTAATCTTTCAGCATGAAAACTCTTCTTTGTTTTTTTGTATACTAGTTCTAGTGCCAATGAATATGATTAGCAATTCGGGAGGTGCCGTGGAAAGTTGATTAGGTGAGGATTGAGAAATGTAATTCCTATAGGACCTATAATGTGGCTTTGTCACTGTATAGAAGATAAATCTTTAATTTTAGGAACATTTTCAAAGAGAGGGTATGGATCTAGGTCTAAAATATCACCCCTCTAGATATAACTACTACAAAAACTTTGGTGCTAAATATCCTCATGTTGTGAATGTGGTGCTTGTAAGTTGAAACCTTTTCTGCAATTCTACCTCCTCTCATTATTTATTTGAATCATAGTGCTCACGATTCATAGTTTATGTTTGAGAAGCATGTATGGTCTTGTTTGTATAGAGATTGCTTTGTTTGAAACCATTGAATAACAGAAACTATTGAATGTGGTGTAATTTTCACGTAGCTTAGAACATCCTACTCTAACGCATTCTTAAATTGGAGAATGCTATAATTAGGCACACAAAGATGCATGTAGCAGACTTAAGATTAATCTTTGAAACATGTATTATCACTATATATTAGTGATTATTTCATTTTTGTGTGCAATTAGCTATGAGGTTGGCTTGAAAGCATTGATCAAAATGGCAATTAGCTGTGAGAATGGTTGGAAAAATGTGAGGCTGTTCTTTTTGCTTATGGAGGAACTGAAAGAAAGGGGTGATGGGGGTTTGGGTAACTTTTGATAATGCAATATAGACTTCAATCAATTGCATTTTCTTCATTACAGGGTTGAAAAGCAAACTTGAGAAGTGGTGGTTAGGGTTTGGGTAAAACAAGTTGTCAAGTTAATGGAATTCGTATGAAATTAAGAATGAAATGTTCTTTAGTCTTGTTAATATCTATGGGGTTTGTGACAATGCTTTTGAGGTTTAGACCTTTCTAAATTCTTTATTTAGATTTTCGTTTGAACTAATTATTGTCTTGCATCCATCCATCAAATGTTTTTCCTTATTGGATCCATGGCTATTAGAGTAAAATCCAGCAGAATTTTCTATTGGACTTTAAGTATAACAAATGAAGAAAGTCTATAATGGTTCAAGGCTGATGATAATTGCATCAAGTCACTCTCACCTGCTTACACATACACATAACAATAAATGCATTCATCTGCATTACTGGATAAGATATTTCATTATATACTGAGATTTTAAATGCTAGGATTATGTGTGAAATTTTACATTTATTCAGTTGTAGGTGCATTCTAAATTAAACAAAATCATTTCTTCATGCATTTCAATATTCCAAACTAACCAATGTATCTTTTCTTTAACATGCAATGGAACTTGCAAATTATCTTTTACCATGTGACAAGAGAGAACATGATTTAGATTATAGTGAATGACTTTTTCTTCTAATAACAAACAACAAGTGATCAATTTATCTTACTTAAAATCATGTTTAATAACAACGATAACAAAAATTTAATACAAATGCAATTTGAACAAGAGATTGTTAAGTACAGTCTCTTCAATCATGACTTCAATGAAAATCTCTGATATAAATATTATGTATTAATTACATGAAATTCATTATAATTTGACAATATGTGATTGACTCATCATTATAATATATAACACATACATGTTTCTTCACTTAAATTCTCCATTCTTGTATCATGTGGCCTATTTCCCATATTGTAGCCTCTATGTTTTTCTAATTGTTATCCATAAATATAAAATAGTTTCAATCTTATCTTACTTAAACACGAGCCTAGCTTTGCTACTGTCCAAGCCAGTTTTGCTTGCTATTCAAAAACTAATCTGAGGTTGATTAATTTCTATTGTAAACCTGAACTGGGAATATGAAGATAATGCTTTTTTACTCATTATTTTTCATACTATTACATTAAATAACAAATAATATAAGAAATTCTCTTTCTAAACAAAATAGACTGAGAGGAGATTCTCATTGACTCGAGAACATTTTGGGACTTTTTCGTTCATAACAGAAGTATTTTGTTGATGTAAATCTTGTTTATTAATTTTTTTCTTGAGTTGCAGTTTCATCTATGTTTTAATTCCTTGTTTTGCCCTACTAGTGATTAGTATAGTAATTGATTCAAGATTTTATATGGAGTTGCGACTTTTGTAGAATTTACATCTTGCGAGGTAGATTATCACATGTTTAGGAGGTCTTGGGATTTGTCTTTATCTTTTCTATCTCTATTTCTATTGGTTTGGGAATGATATTGATCTTATTGTGTTCATGGGTGAACCAATTACTTTTATTGTACTAATATTTTATACTTGTCTTAATAGATAAGGAGGTGTGATTATGGCCAAAAAGCTAAAGGTCAAACAAGTTTAGAGTATAGATGAAGAAAAAGCTATAATTTAAGTATATGGTTAGGGGCGTCCTATATAAGAAGAAGGAGGACTTCCTTTAGGAGCAACGGGTCATTTGGCTAGAACCAAATTTCTGTTAGATTATGAGGCTTGGCCGACCATACCTTAATCAGTTAAAGGTGATGTGATAGCTAGATTGGTGATAATATATAATAGTTTTGATCAAATATTTATAATTTATGTTTCTTTCTATTGCTAATGTTTTTGTTTTTGTCATAAGCATACTTTCAGTTTCCAAATGATGAAATAGGCATTTGG
Source organism: Saraca asoca (assembly GCA_026873985.1). Taxonomy (NCBI): domain Eukaryota; kingdom Viridiplantae; phylum Streptophyta; class Magnoliopsida; order Fabales; family Fabaceae; genus Saraca; species Saraca asoca. The sequence goes on along the minus strand of JANHAO010000619.1, from coordinate 22,750 downwards.
TTTGCTAAGCAAGTCATTGGGACATGGTGGAGAAATTATAAATTGACTATGTACAACAAGTATTATGATCCTAGTTTGATGAATGAGCAAAATATTGATCAAAATTACCCAAAGGGTATCACAAGGGAGCAATGGAAAGGTTATATCCTCATCCATGCTAAACAAAAACACAAGGCAATCAATCATATTTTTAATATAACTATGTTTATACTAGTAGAAAAATGAATAATTAAGTTTATTTATGCAGGAAATGTGCATGCATAATGCACAAAACAGAAGGAAGCAAATCATTCCACACATTATGGGGTCTAAAACATTTACATGGTTGAAAGACGAGATGGTAATATAATCATTTTCCCTGAGTAAATAAAATTAAGTTTAATTTATTTAAGTTAAACCCTTTTTATTAAAATGATAGGAAAATAAAAAATAGTGTTTAGTTGGTCGAGCAAAGTTGTGGAATGCTATACAACAGAGAAATGATGGTTCATATGTGAATGAAGAAGCAAGGAACATAGGGGTAATTATTCAATTAAAATTTTTATTAATTTTATGATATTTTTTAGTTGATATCATAATAACTTTTATGTTTACTTAGGAAAAACTAAATGAAGCTTTGAGCCAAATGGATTCGTCACAGCTTTCAATACTATCTCCAGATGATGCCTTTGGAAAAGTGTTTAGAAAGGAGCATCCAGGCCATGTTCATGATATAGGGATGGAAGTTTGCCCGACAAGTGTGTTTGGGATTAGTTCTCAAAGAGTTGACTCCACCAGCTCCTTCAACACTAATCCAATAATTCAAGAAGAGGTGGAAAGACTAAAATCAAAAGTCGAACCAAACTAAGGAAGAGTTGGTTGAAACAAAACAACAAGTATGCATCATCTTGGACTACATCAAGGATATGGGAGGGCAAATTCTACCATATTTAGTCAACCAACAAACTACTAATCAACAAGTACATGCAGTTACAATACTAAGATTAGGTTTTTAGAAAATTCAAAGTATGAATATACGATAATTGCCTTTATAAATTGATGCTACTAGGATGATGCTTTGTTTATTACAAGTTATGAATAAGGAATAAAAATTTCTCCATCTGCTTATTATAGTTTTTTGTTGTGGTTTTATGTGAATTACATGTAACCATTTTAAACAAAATTTGGGACATAGAAACCAGCAATGCTAGTGTCAAAGAAAGCTCTTCCCAATGCCAATCCATTTACATTACATAATAAGAAGATACCCAAGAAAGAGAAATAAACAAATAAGGAAAAAAACAAAAGACATAAACTAAAACAAAAGAAAATTTATACATTCCTTCCAAAAATTAGATTGATACTTAATGGTAGTGTTGATGAGATGTTGAACTTGATTGTGTTTTGTTGAACATAGCCGATGATTCATGATTCTATTATGTTACCTGTTGTGCAATGGATTAGGACCTGTAGGAACAACTCTTGAATCATCCGAGGTTGTGTTGTTCTTGTTTTTGTTTGACCAACACAAATACTATCCAAATAATGTCTTCAAATTGCACTTGTACCTCTTTTCATCTGCAACCTCGTTTGTGCTCTTCTTGTTTGTTTCATTAGACAAATCACTGCTAAAGACTAAGGATTTTCTCACTATTGCATTTGACCCAACATAGACAATTCAAAATGTTATAATTTGAATTGCTTTTGTATATTTATTACTATTATATTATTATGATTTGAATTAATTTTATATTTATTTCAAATTATATCATTATAAGTAATTCAAATAATATTAACTTTGGTTTTATGATCAGATATGTATTGCAATGTTGTCATCCTTGTATTACATTACACACACACATATATATATAATAAAAAAAATACTCTTAGTTATGTGAGTGCATTGCACAGAGGTTGTAGCAGATGAGATGATGATGCTTACACTCAAATATAATAGTATACAGTACAAATATAAGTGTATAATAAAGATATTTATAGTTTGTGGGGTATCTATAAGTAAAAGGCTACAGTTGATTTGGCAACTTTAATTTCCTCTTGTGTACTACATTATTGCATTGATTGTAGATATTTGTCTATTGTTTCATTCAGTTTACACTTTGAAGTTGATTTGATGACTTGGTTGAAAATCCTCATTCAATTATGGATGCCAACTATATTTGACTAATGCATTTCTTAATGGTAATTGTCTTTATAAACATGACACTATGATTTGGTAGTAAGGAGACTAGAATACAAAATTTTGTGCATGTCAACTCAAGACATGGTTCTTGTTTTGCCACACCAAATTTATCTGTAGAAATAATGAAATAGGTTTTGAAATTTGTAGGAGAGAAAGTATGGGTTGGAGATAAGGAAAGGTGAAGCAATGAAATTTGCAAGAGAGAAAGGGTAAATTTTGATAAGAGGGATCTGAGAATTATGTCTGGTAATTATACTTTGTACCTCACTCAATGTTCTTGCATGGATTTTTAGTCAGTATGTGTTGACGGTGAAATTTGGTAAGCCCCAAATCTTAGTCAATCCGAGTAGTTCTTATATCCTCAAGTTGCAATCCGATTGTGGAAAAGTAGGAAAATAGCAAAAGCAAGAAGAAGGAGGAAGAACAAGATGAACACCAGCGATTTTAATGTGATTCGGCTAAAATTCTTTGTTTGGATTCCTACATCCATGGATGATTTTATTTCTATGAAAAATTTGGTAGAGTTACAATATGTATTCTTCCCTATTTGTACCCCTCCTATTTATAGAGGCTGGGAGGTTACAAGTGTAATTTAATAAGTTGTAAATCTGTTACATCAAATAATAAATGCATTTGACAAGTATGGCTACTACAAATTGGCTTCTACAAGCTACTTTCTATGCATGGGCCCTTGTAAGCTGCTTTTTGTAGATTAGCCCTATAAGTTGGATTTGAAATGGTGCCTACTTCAGGTTCACCTATGGCAAGCGAGTTGGGATGACAAGAAGAAGATTAAGGAGCCACTGTGCTTGTCGGTCCTCCAGTTGATTGTAGTTCAACACTTAGAAGCTAAACTTCTTTTTTTATACTTAATAGCTATAGGCTTGCTTTAATGTGTACTTTGAATCTTTTAATGTAAATTTACCTTGTTAAATAAGGCCTTTAATGAATGAGCTTTTCTTTATGGCTCTTGAATGTTACGTCAGATATTCTGCATATCATAGATGATAACATAAATTCATGTAGGTTGTATGAGAGTTGCGCCTAGTAGTAAGTCACATGTGGGTTGCGAGCAATAGGTCACATGAGAGATGCGAGCAATAGGTCGCATAAGAGCTATGAGCAATGGGTCGCATGAAAGCTGCAAGTAATAAGTCACATGAGAGTTGTGAGCAACAGGTCACATGGGAGCTGGGAGCAATAGGTCACATGAGAGCTACGCCTTGTAGACCGTGCCATAGCAATCTTGTTGCTCAGTGGGTAGTATGAGTTTGACCTTGCCAACAATCTTGTTGCTCAGTTGAATAGCAATCTCATTGCTCAATCTCATAGCAATCCCATTGCTCAGTGGAACAGCAATCTTGTTGCTTAGTCTCACAACAATCTTACTGCTCAGTGGAACAATAATCTCATTGCCTAATTCCATAGTAGTCTCGTTGCTCAGTGAAATAGTAATCTTGTTGCTCAGTTCTACAACAATCTTGTTGCTCAATGAAACAACAATCCCATTGCTCAATTCCATAACAATCTTGTTGCTTAGGCAGGAAATGAATGACTCTACTAGCAATCTTGTTGCTTAGGTAGGTAATGAGTTTATTTTAGTGCCTTTGTGCCTTATCAAGCTTATAGCTTTTGCTAGAAATGAGTTTATTTTAGCACTTCCGCACCTTAGTTGATGAGCTGGCAATGAATTTAGCACACGAGGTGCCTCAGTTGAAAAGCTGGCAATGACATCAAGTTTGACTTTGTCAACACAAAATAATTTTCTTCTTGTATAACATTGTGTTAAAGATTAGTAGATAGAAAGACTTTGAAGGATTTTTACTGATTTTTAAACAATATTACAACATTAAAATATGGTTTTACCTAAAGGCCCCTGTTTGTGATCAGTGATCCATTGGGGCTACTGAGGTTGCTGTTTGAAGGGTCAGACCATATAATCTTGCAAGCAACCTTTCTTAATGCGATCCTTTATGGCATCCTTGAGTGCCCAACATTTCGAGGTGTTATGCCTGACCTCATTGTGATAGTTGCAGAACTTGCTGGAGGCTTTCAAGGGTTTGGGTTTTCAAAAATCTTCCCTATTTCTTTTTATGGTGAAGATCTTGTCTTGAGTGTCAGATAAAACACTGTAGCTTTCATGGTAACCTTGATGCTGAGGTAGCTGGGTTCTTACTTTCTTCATAAGCTAGATGTTGGAGTCAGCCTTCTGACTCTCATTGCTCCTCTTCTTGCTTTGAGTGGGGCTGTTCACCTCATCCTTTTGCTTAGACTCGTTCGTGCCAAAGTTCTCCTCCCACCTAATTTGTTTAGTAGCATGTTCATAAAAATTAGGTAGATCTTTTATTGAGGACTTATATAAGCTTTTATACAACTTCCCATCTTTGCGGAGTCTAGCAGAGATAGCCATCAAAATATTTTCCTCTGAGGGATTCTCTATGGAATTAGCTTTGTGCCTGAACTTGACTATGTAATCTTTCAGCAATTTATGCTTATGTTGGAAAATCATTGTGAAGTGACAAAGAGGTGCGAGATGCCTTTTCAAGGCTCGGTACTAATTGATAAATTTCTTTTGGCACTCTTTCCAACTAGTAATGCTACGAGCTAAGAGACTTCTGAACTATGCTTGAGGTATGCCTCCTAATGTAACTGGGAAGAACGACATTTAACCAGAGGATTGGTTGTTTAAAGGTCCATTTGGACATTGAATGTGTCCAGGTGGTTGCATGGGTTGCTATTCCCATCGTACAGTAGAATCATGGGAACTTTAAATCTGCGAGGGAGGGGTTGCATTTCAATTTCTACGTAGAATGGTGAGCTCCCCTCATAGCGAGTTTGATCATCTTGAGCTTGAGGGCATTCCTTTAGTCACTTTAGCTCTTGAACAACTCTTTTATCTCTAGGTCATAGGAGTTGCAACCTGAAGTATTTCCCTAGTTGGACCTGTTCGAGCTCTCAGCTCGATGAGAACTCATATGTCATTTACTATCACGATTCTCGCGTGATTGATGGGCTTTAGATCTCGTTTGCTGATTGGCAGAACAAGTTAAGTCAGAGCGCTGATGCATCTGTCTAGCTGACTTTTCCTTTTGAGCTTTTTCATATAGCTGTTGAAGTTGTGCAGTGATCTTAGTCTGCTTTTGCGCGCCTAGGATTTGTGCTCGTGTCAGCACTTTAATCACCCCTACCAACTCTCTTGTGGTATTCTCGAATGTTTGTTGAAGTTGGAGACCTGTTTGCACCACATTTGCTCAGAGAGCAGTAGCAAGCTAATAGTGAGTTTCAGGGGGCAAACCCACAGTGATACCAGTAGCAGGAATGTGTACCAACTGGTTAACTGGAGTGTTTGAGCTTCTAGTGATTCTTCCTCTAACCATTATAGTTAGGGAGAAAAGCAACTGGAAAGCAGATGGGCCCTTCCTCGAGCACCAAAATGTTGATGATGAAATTTGGTAAGCCCTAAATCTCAGTCAATCTGAATAGTTCTTATATCCCTAAGTTGCAATCTGGGTGTGGAAAAGTAGAAAAATAACAAAAGCAAGAGGAAGGAGGAAGAACAAGATGAACACTAGAGATTTTAACATGGTTAAGCTAAAATCCTTTATTTGGATTCCTACGTTCACAAATGATTTTATTTCTATGAAAAAATTGGCAGAGTTACAATATGTATTCTTCCCTATCTGTTGCAATGATCTCCCCCTCTTATTTATAGAGGTTGGGAGGTTACAAGTGTAATTTAACAAGTTATAAATTTGTTACATCAAATAATAAATGTATTTGACAAATATGGCTACTGCAAATCTTCTTTTGCAAGCTGCTTTTTATGTGTGGGCCCTTGTAAGCTACTATTTGCATATTGGCCTCACAAGTTAGATATGATAAGGTGCCTGCTTCAGGTTCACTCATGATGAGCTTTTAGCTAGGTGAGATGCCGCATCCTGTGAGCTAGGACTCTTATTCTGGGGTCACTGCTAGTTTTTGGTCAGTGATGTCTAACTCGCATTTGGCGATGTGAACTAATGCAGGATGAACTGTTGGCTATTCGAGCCAAGGCTACTGCCTTGGACTCACTTTGTGTCCTTTGTTCCTAGCTCGCAGATGGCAATCTAATGTTCTTGAGTGATCTTAGCTTTTGGGTGGTTTGTACTCTTTATGGTTAGACTAGTCTCTTATTTGTCAGCCCATTTTTCATAGTATTGGAAAATACCCATAACAATATGTGTGTGGGTTAAAAGAATATGGCCACATTCTTTTTCCTTATTATAAAATTTGCTTAAGCTACTACACATTTATCTATATCTCTAATATAATATCAAATTAATAAGTAAGTCTTTTATACTTTTTATAGGATTATGCTCAAGTTACTCTACAATCTAAATTTAACTATGGAAGCAAGAAAATCTTCAAGAAGGAGCAACAAATATAAAAATGTTGCTGATCGTTGCTAGTCATTTTAGATTACTATCTTGTTAACTTTTTTGATATATGTGGATATATATAAAAGATAATTTTATGGCCTTAGAAGCTTGAAATATTTAGATTTAAATTTATGATATATAAGATAATTTACAATTTAATTTTTTTATATTTAATGAAATATGTTCATGATTTATTATATAAATTTGTTATTATTTTGATTTAATTATTATATAAATATAATTATAATTTTATTATTTTAATAATAATTATATTGATTTAATTATTATAACATTTTAGTACAGATATATGGATAAGCTGAAAATTATAAAAAAAATTGTGAAAATTTTAGAAGCAATTACTAGCCACCACTATATTTTAAAAATAGGAAGTATTTAAAGGTGCTTTAGAACCATCTCCAATTTTTTTAAATATAATTTTAAAATTCTTAGAGGTGATTCCGAACCACCTCCATTTAAAAAAAAAGTAATGCAAAATTTTAGAACCAGTGTAGAATTATCTCTATTTTTTTTTAAAAAAAGGTAAAAATTAAATGTGGTTAAACCACCTCTAAAACAACCACCACTAAATATTATTATTTAAAAAATATTCCAACTGTTACGCTAAACCGCCACTAGGTGCAATGAGACGCCTGCTTTTATAGTGTTTATGTAAATCATGCTAAGAATACTAGAAACGGTTCAAACCACCTCTAATTATAGGTATTAATCACTCCTAATTAACGTGATTTTTTTGTAGTGAATGGATATTAGATATAATAAATGTCCCAAAAATTCATCCAAACTCCTCCTTATCCCTCACACAAGTGTCCTCCTATATGCCTTCCAATAGGTTATGGCAATACAATATAAGTGCACATAGGGTTTTCTAAGGAAAACTCTCAAAGATCCCATTCTTGTCAAAAATGGTAAGTATATGATTCAAAACTCATAAATTCTTTGCACGACATTATGATTAGTTTAATAATAGCATCGACAACTATTTTTCAATATTCAAACATGAATTATTTTGAACTATTAATCAAGCATAATACTATAATCGAAATCTACTTCTATTTATCATAAACTTTCTAAAATGATCAATTAGAAACATAGATATTTATAATAATCTCAATTTATACAAAATCATTTTCTAAACATAGTATAAAGCAATAACATATTCAAAGCAACTTTAGATAAATTTACTTTCTAAACATTTATAAAACATGAACATTGCTAAATAAATAAAACATAAAATATACATATAATAATTTTCAAAACACTATTCAAACGCACATTTTGATTTCCAAACTACTCTTGACTTCTAAAGAATTTTTATATTGATGAAGCATAAGCAAATCCTTAAGCAATCACAATTCTTGAAATCTCATAAACTAATTTCTAAACATACTATTAAATAAAATAAGAATAATAATTTTGATGCTTCACAGAAACAATTAAAAAACAATTATAAATGTAAATGTAACCATACACAACAAATTATTTTAAATGAAATCATTGCTAAAACATAAGGATAGAGATAAATCCGTATTCGCGCATGTATATATGGAATTTGCATTTTCTTTTCGAAATTAATGCAAATGAGTTGTCACACAAAAGCCTATAATCATCAAAAGAAAAAAAAAACAGTGGCAATAACCTACTTTGGGATTTAAATAGTAGTAAAATTCAATGAATGAAATTAGTTATTAACATATAATTAAAATAATAAAAGAGTATGGGAAGCGTAATGGGAAGAGATAAATTATAATTATTCAAATATCCTCTTAGCTTAAGTTACTTTTTAAAAGTGATGTCGATTTCTTTTTTGTTAAAAGGAAAAAAAAAAAAAAAAAAGAACAGATGATGTTAATCTTCAAATAGAGGTGTGGAGATTAACAATCGCGCGCGCGTGTGTGTATATATATATATATATATATATATATATATCTCTATAGATAACTTCCCAAGGTCACTTCAATGTATGATCATTTGCTCTGAGCTCAATTGGACAAAGACCATTTCGGCTTCTCCAATACCCATCTGATTGATCTAAACAAGGGGAGGATAAGACGAGCTCCTTCCCTTGTTTTGGTGGTGATGTTTCTGATGAAAGGGGAAGGACTAATCATGGGCTGAAGTGGTGGTAAGAAAAGAGAGAGAGCCAGTGGAGGAAGGGAGAGTGTGTGGAAGAATGGGAAATGGGTGTTCGGGGAAAACAGAAGAGAGAGACACAGATATTTCCAGAGAAAGATATGGAAAATTCCAGGAAAACATAGGAAAATGGGAGAAAGAAATGAGGGATAAAAGAAATGATGTATTTGATATATGATAAATTAAATTTAGGAAAAAAATGTTTAGTTTATATAAATTAAATACAATAAATATGTATAAATTTTAAATTTTAAATTATTAAAATTGAGATATACTTGATATACATTAACACTTTGCTTGGTTGGAGGAAAAAAAGGTGCAAAAGAAAAAAAGAGAGAAAAATGGGATGAAAACTGAACATTTTCTCTGTTTGGTCGAGGAAAGAAAATGAAAGGAAAAAAATATGGATGGAAAACAAAGGTATGGGCCCCATTGAAATTTTTTTTAAAAGCAAAAAATGCCCTGGTGCACTTCTTCCCATTTGGTGTGCTTGCTAATCTGCTCATCAATCTACTTCTATTCTCGTCGATCTGCTTCTCTACTTGTTGCTTCTCCTTGTCGCTTCATCGAGCTACTTCTACTGCTTTCTCGATCTGCTTCCTCTGTTTGCTAGTTCTATGCTAGCTACTTCCTTTTGCTATTTGCAGAGGAGGTTCGAGAGCAATAGTAGTAACGATTTGCAGAGAAGGCTCGAGAGTAGGGCGTCGGAGAGGGAAGGAGTAGCTGAAGACAAAGAAAAATAAAATAGAAAAAATTGTAGTTTGGCCCCAATGACTTTTCAACAAACTCAATATAATCCACCAGAAAAAAGGAAAATTTATAATATAGTTGCAACAAAACTTTATAAAATTTCGTTTTAATTCATCAGATTTTTTTTTTCTCTTTTCTTTCCTCTCATTTTTTATCCAACCAATCAACAAAATACCATTTTCTTTTCGTATTTTCTTTTCTCTATTTTTTCCACTATACCAAGCAAAGCATAAATAATTAATATAATAAAACAAAGTATTAAGTACATTACCATAAATTCTAAAAACTAATTATATTAAACTTTAATATCATTAAGTTAATTTAGGATATGGATTTTGTTATAAAGTTAATATTGAAAATGAACAAATAAATAGATAAACAAATTCATAAATAGATAATTAAAATTCTAAATTAAAATTTTTGAACAAAAGCATATATATACTATGTCTTTTCCAAAAATATATTTTACAACTTCATAAGCATAAATTCAAATATTTATATGAAATATCACAAGGATTAAAATTCTTTTAAAAAGGGGTGGGTATTGGATATTACAAGGTTAGATAGATCAAACACTAGAATTTATAGTGGTTCCCCTTGAAGATTCACTTCAAGTTATACACACACTCTCCAAGCTTCACAAGCTTAGGTATATATTTCTCCATTATCCCATTAAGTTTCAGCTGATATTTAAAGAAATCTTGCAAATCTTTATTCTTCATTGAGCAAATTACTCTTTATAAGAGATAGCTTACCATACTAAAGAATTTCTAAAGAATACCTCACCCTCAAAGTGTTTTCCAAAGAGACACCTCACCCTTTTTACAAATCCAAAGAGATTCCTCACCCTTTATCACTCACAAAAAAGGATTAAAATGATGAACAATTCAAGCAAGCTCTCTTAAAGAATAAATAAAATAGATGAAGCACTTAGAATAGGAGAATTTTACAATGTAGAACTCAAATCTTGATTTAAATGAAAGAAAAAATTATTGATGTTAAACTATGAACTTCAGACTCTCTCTATATGTTATATTTAACTATTCTTAATTTATATGAGAAGCCCATAATATTTCACTGCAACAAAAAAGGTATTTAGCGATGTTAGTATTTACAATGACTCTAGCATTTGTTTTAGAATAATGGAAGGAGGGGAAAAGCATTATCCAAAAGAAAGAGATATGCGCTAAGGTTTGCGACAGTGAAATGAAAATAAGACTTTTTTCTAGGAAAAATGAAAGAATGAAGTACAGACTTGCACGCAAAAAGAAAATACAATGGCAAGATTTTACAACTTGGGCAGTTCATTTAAGTGGTCCATAAACACTACTAAACAAATATCAAAACCTATTACAAATTGAACCCAACGCATGCTTAGCGGTGGTTTGAAAAACTGCCTCCACTGAATCATCACTAATACCTATTTTCTAGTACTGTTTTATAGTTGCCTGAGACCTTTCTAATTCAAAATATGTGTGTACATAAAAAGATTAAGATGATTTCACAATAAAGAGTTCAAATGTTAATTTAGATGAAACAAAGAGTAATTAATGTTAAACTATGAATTTTAGACTTTTTATATGTTGTATTTGATAATCTTAACTTATATAAGAAGTCTATAATATTTCACAACAACAAAAAACATATTTAACAGTGATTTTTTTTCTCATGTAATGATGGTTTAAACCACCACTAAAAATATTCACGCTGGTTCTCAAAATTGCTGCAAAAACATGAGTTGAGAAAACTTTAATGATAGTTTTCATCAACCACCAAAATGGTGAACTTAGCGACAATTATTTTGATCATTAGTGACGATTCTTTTTGCAGTTAGTTTGACCTTATTTTGCAATTAGCAAAGATTATTTTATCCTTAGCAGCGGTTTTACCTTTTTTTTCTAGAAAAATTATTTCAATTTTTAGTAGTGATTGTTTTTGTATTTAATAACAGTTATTTGTGATTTTTTTGAAAAAATTGTTGTCTTCAATGGCGGCTTACCTTTATTTGAAAAAAATATTTCAATTTTTGGCTGTAATTATTTTTATATTTAATGGCAATTTTTTTTTAATTGTTATTTTCTAGCACGATTTTGAGGTTTTAGTAGTGGTTCTGCTTATTTTTTTTTTTTTTTCAGTTGTTTCACAATTTTTAGTAGAGGTTTCTGTATCTTTAACAACAGTTTGAGTATTTTTTTTCTTTTTCTTTTTCTTTTTAATTTTTGGTGGCAGTTTTATAACCGTCAATAGAGATGTATAAATTGCTGTTAAATACAATTTTTATAATTTTTTTATTTTTATATGTTGATTTAATTTTTTTCACATCTTATAATTTTGCTTTTTTTTTTTCAATTTTTTCTCCTTTTTTAGCAGAGGTTTGTGCCTCTTTGTCAACAGTTTGAGCATTTTTTTCCCATTTTTTTATAATTTTTGGTGGCAGTTTTATAACCACAGCTAGAGGCGTATGAATTGCCACTAAATACAATCTTTATAATTTTTTTATTTTTATATGTTGATCTATTTTTTTTCCCACACCTTATAACATTAAGAATTTTCATAATTAGTGAGGGACAATTCATGATACTATCCATCATTAATTTTAATTTAGCAAGGGAAATTAATCACTAAAATCATCATCACTAATTTTTAGCAAGAATATGGACTTCTCTCATTAAATTTAGCGAGACACAAAGTCTATCGCTAAATAAGAAAAAATTAAGTCTTCATTAAATATTTTTTAAGAAATGCATTTTATGGATTTTTTGTTAGGAAATAGCTAGGGAAATGTGGTCCTTGCTAAATTTAGCAAGAGCAAATTCTATCATTGTGCCATTGCAACATATGAACTTTCAGCAAGGACTTTGCAAGGGCCTCATCTCTCACAACTTTTAGCAAGGGAACATCCCCTATCTAATCCCTCACTAATTGAAGGCATCTAATTGTATATTTTTTTTATCAACACATAATAGCAAGGGATAACTCCCTCTTTAATCCCTCATTATTATAATGTATAATTGTATTTTTTTTAACACTGCATATTAGCGAGGAGCCTAGCTAATCTCTATCTGAAAATGAGATAAAGTCCCTTGTTTTCACCATTTTTCAAGACACTCCTATACTTTAAACATGAACTCCTACATCGATATTGTCATATAGAACTTCAGGAAACACATGATATTCAAGGCTAACATTTTGGATTCAACCATAAAATATTTACATCCAAAATGTTTACTATAAAATATTTACATTCAAAATGTTTACAAATTCAAGGTTAATAATTTGTAATATATCTTTACAAAATACTAACTAATAATTTATGCTTTAGTATAAAATCAAAAAGTATGAATATATGATGAAAATGATGTTTTAGACACACATTAAGATGTAATTGAAGGGGGCGATTGTCCAAAGGCCTTTGGTGGTGGATTAGCTAGTATTGGGGCAACATTTGAGTTACTACTAGATTGGGTGCTAAGGGCTACTAAGGTGGCCAAAACTATATATAATTGAGTCCTTAGCTGGAGCATCTATTGCTCAAATTCATGTTGTCGATCGGTAGCTTAACAATCATGTTCATCCAATATTTCACCTAATGCCTTCTTGAAGGAAAGAGCAGTAATCATCTCATCCACAGTTGGTTGGAGTTGTGGTACTTATGATGAAACAAATGGTTTTCTTTGTGCTACGGCCATAATCACACCCTCTGAATCGAGCTCATACACTTGGTCCTTTTTTATCCACTAGGAACTTTGTAAAGGAGCTCAACGTCATTGGTGGTAGAGATTCGTGGTGCGACAAGTTGAATAGTGGATTCACCATTTAGAGCATTTTCATCTTGAACAATGGAAGTCTATTGAAATTTGTCTTTAAAGGTTTTAATAGTTATCTTGCATGTACATAAAACCTCATAAATTTAGTGAAAATTTCCAAAAAAATTTACATACTTGTACAAAAAAAATAGTAAAACTGATGGATAGTAGTATATATAGTACAAGGTATGGCTAATTTCATTACCCTGCCAATTGAAAATTAGATGCCATTAATTCAAACTTGCGATGAATTTTAATTTAATTAATTCAAACAATCTTTGTTTTGAGAAAAATTATATGATATATCTAAATGTCAAAACTGGATGTTTGACCATGAGATGACATCAACATCAATTCACATTAAATCAAGCCTGAAAATGAATCGCTTATAGGTTTATCCATTTCCCAAATACTCTACTTTCTGCCTTTTTTCTTCTAGTTTTTATTGCTTTCTTATTGCACTGACTTGAAACTCATAAAATATTGTATTTTTCTCTTACTTGTTTGATAACGTGTCCTTCTATAATCTTTTATTTTTCACCATTAAAAAATTGGGTGCTGCTTCTCCAAATCCCTGTTATAATTAAAAATCAGATTCCTCGGTGAATCAAAAGGAAATGAAGACCAAAATGATTGAAATATGGTCTCCAAGTCAGGTAGAGGGGGAATAATCTAGTGGAAAGTGGAAACAAGTGAGAGTGGAATCTAGTAACTAGTTTTAATGGTAGGACTGAGCAACTACTGTGCTTATCAATAAACAATATATTAAACTCATCATTATCCATTCCCACACCACATAGATGTATTGTAAGAAATTAATCTATCACAAGTAAAACATCTACAGAGACATACTTTACTAAAACTCATACATGAAAACATAATAGAGATACACACATATTGCATCAGTCTGTCCCATCCCAAATGGAGCCACGAGTTTGAATTAATGGCATCTAATCCTCATCCTGGTTGCCCTGCCCACAAGTCCTTTAACTGACGTGCATACTTTCTTATGCTCACAAGTCTTTGGACTCAAGATATATAGTACAATATATGGCCAATATTACTATAGAAGGGTTGCGCATGTATTTTTGAGGGTCTGGAGTTTGAACTTGCTGCTTAGTTCAACTCGGTTCAGGAAAGTCAAGTCTTGGTCTTTGTTGGAGATTAGAGTAAAAACTGAATATATGACATGTGAATATGATATGTGAGACATGAGTGGAATGTTTACAGTACAATGTGAGAATTTTTTTTTTTTTCCAAAATCCTATTCATCCTCGTCAAAGTAAATGGTACCCTAACTCTATAACCTGTGCTGGATTATATTGAATTTATTTCGTCGTAGAGTATAATGACTTTAATAAAGCAAGTCCGACAAAATAAGTAGCATACAGATCTACATATGTATTCTTATTATTTGATTAGACGGTGAAAAATACAAATAGGTTGTCAAATCATAAGTCGAATCCAATTTGTTTGATGCATAGTTTGGCATGAAATACCAAAAGCTTTTGGTAGTACTTTGGAAGATGAGATGAGAGGAGAGGAGAGGCAGCTGATGATCAGTAGTTCATTTCATTCACTCTCTGTAAAGAAGCTGTATTTTTCTGAGCACTCTTTTCTTCTTTCTATGAGTCATAATATTCTCTCTCTCAACCTATTGGCTTTTGTTTGGTTTTGTTAAGGGAAGTAAATCTCAGCTAGAAATCACACTCTCTTGTTTGTGTCAATAAAAAGGTGTAGCTCAAATAATTTGCTTGCAAGCGTGGCTAGAGTATGTTGTTTTACACCATTATATTTAGTGTTGGAGGAAACATCCTCGTCCAAATATTGGAAAATCACAAACTTGCTGCCTTAAAAGTCTTCATGTTTCATTGCCAGCCATATATTTTTCTATTTAATTGCACCCTACGTCCTCTTCCCCAAACAAAAGTATTATCAATCATTTTTGTATTAAAATAGAGGATTTCAGGAAAAAAAAAACTGTGATTTTATTTTTAAAAAATAACATAAAAAAAAGAAAGAAAAGGAGAGGATCACATTTTAATTCTAAGATAAATGAAGCACAAGCTAGGCAACTTTCTATTTGATTCATCTGCAGATTTACAGCTCGATGTTATAGGTATTTTTCTTATGGTAGTGTTAATATAGAGACATAGAGTGTGAAACACAAGTAACATGAAACAGTAGTCCATATATATAGGGGTTTTGTGAACTAATTTCTAACACACAAACACCAAATCAATTAAAACAAGGGCTAATAGGAAACAGAAAAGGCAAAATGATAGAACTTTTCTACACTTTTTTTGATTTCTTACATACAAACATGCCACCTTTTATGTGCCATTGTAGATACACCTTTGATGAATTTAAGTCAATCCTAGTCAACTCCTTCGACAACACATACATGTAATTAATTTCATTAGAACACAATTGAATTGAAAAGATACAACATTTAAAAAATATAAAAGGATGACATTTTTCTTACATGCTTTTGCTTATTCTCAAAAATTGGGAATGATCCTCCTATGTGCAATGATAGGCCAAGTCCGCCACAATCAAGATTTCTATTTTTCCTATTTTGTTTTGAAATTTTTTTGACAACAACATCATTTTCCCATTTTTCTAGCATTGCCTTCCAGTGAGGCTCACCTATCCAATTAGGATGCTTCCCCATTTTTTTATGTGCAATCCTTGCCTTGTACAAAAGATTTGATAAATGCAAGCTTAATTTCAACTCCCAAATTCTTTTCATGGCATCATCATAGCAAGTGCCCCACTTATACGCTCTTTGCAACATTTAGGTTAACATTTTTACTATTACAATAACATAATTTAAGTTTTGCCAATCAAGTGAAGTTTGGAATTTTTAAAAAATAATCTTAAATGCTACAAACCATTGCTTTTTATAATCATCAGATACTTGAGCCCACTTGATCCTTGGTCCTTGATATGATGCTTGCATTATCTTTATAGCTCTCTAAACAACAAAAATTGAAGAAAATTTAAATGAAAGAAGTGTCAAATAACTAAATTGCTAATAAAATGTGAAAATAAGTAAGGTTAAGAAATTGCGTTGTCCATTTGTATATATGCTGGGAAAATTATCTCCTAATTTAGAAAGGCTTTACTTGGCTCATCATCAAGAGGTGGTCGATTATCTTTAATTGGGGAGCCTCTTTCTCATCCAAGCTTAGAAGGTGATGCATTCCCTATACTTTGCTCCCCAAAGTTTCACACCAGTATTATCTCCAATTGGAGACCCTCTTCCTCTTCCACCTTCATCTTTTCCTCTTCCAGTGCCACCTCTTCCTCTTGGCAGGTTCCTAGAAGGCATTCAAACACAATATATATGAGATATTCAAATCATTTTAAAGCAAAAATTCCATTGTCCATTGCAAGACTAACAAAAAATAAAAAGAACATATACAATATATTTCACCAATTTATAAAGAAACATTTTGATAGACTCAACAATTAAAATTCTGATTTCTTTTCATCATCATAACCTTCACTACTATTGTCATCTTCTATGGAATCATCAAAATCACTCTTTTCTTCATTTTCAGTCGAATCATCTTCGGATGAGGATTCAAACTCTAATTCATAGTCAACTTCATGATCACCTTCCCCTTCCACATCTTCATCACTTTTGACCTCTTCACTATGAATTATTTCTTCAAATTCATTTGTTTCAAAACATAATCCTTCCAGCATGTATCTAAGTTTATAGTATGATCATGTGACGCACCATTCTCTTGGTAAGCTATATCTAGGGAATCAATGGTGCTCCTAGCTTTTATCTTACAAATAGCCAACCATTTAGCTTTTTCATTCTTTTGAGTTCTAAGTTTTTGGCTTGAATATTCTACATAGTATACTTGTTGAGATTGCTATGCCAAAATGAAAGGCTTATACTTTGAAAATCCTTTTTTGCTATGAACCTAAACTAGACCATATTGATTATGAACCTTTTATTTAAGGCCTAATTGAGGATTAAACCAATCACACTTGAACAATACAATCCTAGTGCATTTGGGACTCGAATTATGGTACTCTAACTCTATATTCTCTTCTAACATACCATAATAATCACTCTCATGGTCATTGTAATTGTCTCTTTTATACATACTCCACTATTCATTGTAGCCTTACTTGACTTATGGGCCAAAGTGTGGAATCTATAGCCATTGACATAATATTGAGGCCATGTGTGAACCTCTCAACATGGAGCAAGCACAAGATCTTCCAAACAATTATCTACAATACCATTGAAGACATTTGAATCAAAGAAAGAGGATGGGAAATCATCAAAATGGAGCAAAGCTAGCCGAGGCTACTTTGATGGAGTTTGAAAGAGCTACAATAAAGATCACAGAGGTTGCTGGGGCACAATGACAATGAGAGAAGCTTTGATGAACTAGATGCAAATAGCTAGGTTGAGTCTTTTACTTTTAATGCTATTTACATTTGAAGAATAGCTATTCATTGAACCAACACTAAACTCAGAAAGCCTTAGTCCTTTTTGTGTCACTTAATTAAAGTGCCGAGATGCTAATTTTTTTTTTTACAATAGCAAGAGATTAGTGAGGGATAGGTCCTCGCAAAAAATTAACAAGGCCTATTTACCCAACTAATCTCTTGCTAAATGAATGAAAAAAAGCATGAAAAAAATCCACAAAATTATGTTTTTCCTGCTACCACTTTGTAATAGATTTGTGAGACTTTTTCCCTAGCTAAATTTAGCAAGAGACATGTCTCTAGCTAATCGCTAATTCTCTAACAAAATGTTAACAAATTTAAGATCTATGTTCTTTCTTTTTCCTTGTTAATACCTCAATAATTTGCATTTTAGCAAGGGAAATAATGTCCCTTGTAAATTTTTGTTGCTAAAAGCTAATTTTCTTGTAGCGTAATCTATTACAAGAATAATTTATAATAAATTCATAATTTTAAATATAAATAAAATCAATTAATACTTTATATTAATAATAAGAATTCAAATATTAGACGTCATGAATTTAAAAATTAGTTGGCAACAATTCAAAAGTTCACTAGTCAACAAAACATGTTCTAAGTTCAATTTTATGTTCTCAAAATGATAACAATATGCTTATGGTGGTAAACGGTTATGAATAGTGAAGGAGGAGCACCTTACTTTTATATCATGTCCACTTCTTGCATCTGATACCCATGAAATAAATTAAAAAATAGTCAAATCACTATACTATAACATATGACTATCAATTTAAATTACTAGATAGTAAACCATCATCTAAAGAGAGGGTTCAATGTTATATAAACGATTGAAGTAGTTCAAAATATAATCAAAAAAGAAAGAATAGTACATCTTCTAAAAAATTCTCAGAAGCAAATTCGCAACATCATATCAAATGAATAACATAGAATTGTGCATTAAATTTTAATGAAAAGTTTCATAATGAGGAGGGAATCATAATCACCATTATGAAATATATATACATAATATGCTATTTATTAATGGATGACAATATGCTTGTCGGTGACTTTAATTTGATAATGATGCTAACTTCTATGATCATGGTAATGTCTTATATTTCACATATATATATATATATATATATATATTAACTCATGATTGCATAAAATATGAACCTATTCTATTACGCTTGTTATTATAGATCCATCCATCTTCTAGCAATCGGTGAGTGGTGAGAAGCACCAATTTTTTTTTCTACCCCAACTTAAAAAAAAATAAAAAACAAATAAGAGCAGCTAATTGAAAATTCATATATTTGCTAAACTTTTTACGGTTTACAATAGGAAAAGTAAGTATAAATTTATCATCATTGATTAATATAGTAATTTACTTTTATACAATCTAATAATAGTAAGTATATAATCAAACAACACAAATGACCCAACGATTGTTTATATTGTGAAATGTGTATAAATATTGGAAAAATAAATGATCGAAACCCCAAATCTTATGAGTTTGTGAATCTAGATGGAGTTGAAGAAAAATTAATACCCATTTGAAGTTAGCGCAGAAAGTTCAACGCAAACGATCAAGACTCATTCAAACTCAAATCATTAATACAAAATCGACAAGAACAATGAAAAGGAAAGCTTCTAGAAATTTTGAAGGAAAACTAACAAAGAAATAATTTTAGAAGCAAATGAAAATTACCTGTGTAATCGCCTTCAAAAGAAAACCAACAAATGAACAATGCTCTTAATGGTGTGTTGACTTCTGTTTCAGAATAATAGAAGAAAGGGAAAAGCGAAAGTCACTATAAAAAGACTTAAAATAGCAGTGGTTACATGCTAACAATAGCAGGGGTCTTAACTGCTGTCGAGTAAAATAATAGCGATTATGAGAACCACCAGAAAACAAGCACTGGGTTAACATTAGCGGCGGTCATGTGTAACTGTTAGAATCATCATGCATCGAGCATTTAGTGACGGTTATGAACAACCACTGCTATATTTATCAAAAAATATTGAAATTAAATTAAGGGGGGTTATGGAACCACCACTATTACTTTTAGAAATTTGTAATTTGAATTGGTGGGGGTTATGGAACCACCGTCATTTTTTTAAAAATTTACAGTTAAATTAGCGGGGCTGTGGAACCGCCACTATTATTTTTAGAAATATGCAATTTAATTTAGTGGGGGTTATGAAATCACCGCTAATATTTTTCAAATTCTTGTTGTAATTACCCGCTGTTACATACCTGCCACTAATATTTTTATATTTTTTTGAAAAAATTTTAAGCCATTTATTTTGTTTATTGCATTAATTAATGACACTAATTATTCCTATAAAATAAAAATGCAAACCCATGGTAAAATGAAAACCAATATAACAATAAATCCATATAATTAAGAACATAAATTTGAATATATTTAAAAGTTTTTGTTATGGATGAAAATCAGTCTTGCCCGAACAAGCCAAAAGCTCAGAAGAACTTAAGTTCAAATGACGTTGAGCTCACTAAGAATAAGTGCGCAAAGTCCCGGCTCACGAGCTCGATAGATTGTCCCAACCCACCAAGTCCCAGCTCGCATAAAGAACAAGCTCGCCTCTCGACCCCAAGCTCATCCTTAATGCTCGAAGAACAACAACGACCTCCCACCAGGGATCTTGGCTTATGAAGGCCAAGCATTTCCCAAGGGCTCCACGAAAGGAGGTCTCAGACAGGCTTGTGTTAAGTCTGCATTCCAGCCGACTGAAGGGGCCCACTCTATAGAAAGCAGCCTGAAGCAGCCGTATTGTAGGAGTTCTTCTATTTTTTACATTTATTTCTTGATGTAACAGAACTATAGTTTGTAATCATTGCATGAAACGCCTCCTCCCTCTATAAATAGGAACTCATTGTTAAAAGAGAAGAGGGAGGCAGAAGAACAATAATCCAAAAGAAACTTTGTAAAAATTTTTTCAGTGAAATAAAAGCTCCACCATAGATATAAGGTCTGGTGCTACCCGGATTTAGCCGAACCATGTTAAAAATATTGCATTCTGCCATTCCTCTTCCTCTTCATCATCTTCAACATCGCATAAACCAGAGAACAGTTTGGCTGTTCAAGAACCACAAACTCATTGGCTAGAGTTTGGACCAAAATCAAATTCCATCGTCAACAATTTTAAATGTAAATTATCTCACATTACTAATCAAAGAAAATAAAATATTCATATGTAGAACTAAAAGCCATAATATTAATATTCTAAAAAAAGGGCATGATCAACGATAAAAGTATTGGGTACTTCCTTTTGAAGATCTTCTTGTATCTATGGGTAAAAATTGATCTTCTAAATTAACTTCAACACCATCCTAAAAAAAAAAATTAATCACAAAAAGATTATTGCTCCAACATATCCAAGTATTGCTCCAATTATTACAAGAGACCTTAAAAGCAATCAAGCCTATTGATATCATAAAATTCAAGCCAATTATTAAACATACAAAACAATAAAGAAATTTTGCTATACTAATCTGTAAAGAGATGGAACTATTATAATACCCTTCCCCTCTAAAAAGAGAGATCCTTATACATCAAAGTAAATCTTGTATTGGAAATGAGTTAAACTAACCTTTGCCAAACTCTAGTTGGCTCCATATATTATTAATTTGGGCATAAATGATTGAGCAATTTGAGAAAGAGGTTGAACCCATACTGTGCACACGCATAAGGTCTAAACCATGACCTGAATTGAGAGTTGCGTTATTACTATCTTTGACAATTTGACCCTTCTTTCAAGACACAAATGACAAGCAAAGCACACAATAGAGTCAAAATTGGATACAGGAGTACAACTAACTTGATGAGCATCCATTGTATGTGTACCCATTGATGTAGCAAATTATATAAGGAGAGAATAGAAAGCCACCTACACATCAAAGCCTCAGTTACATTTACAAGCTTAAACAGACCAGATAAAACCACAAAGTTTAGTAAATTGCATCAAGTAACTTTTGACATCATCATCAGAAATACGAGAGCAACAAGCCCAAGAATTGTCAGAAGTTCCTTGCCTAAAGGATAGGAGAAGGCAAAAGCATTGTATCCTTCCTTGTTCATAGCTTGAGTCATTATATAAGCAGTAACAACCTAAACACAACAATGAAAGAGGAAAAGGACCGATTTGATCACATTGAGAACACATCGAATTATATATGATATGACAAAGTTAATGTATCAATGAGCAACTAAATCTGTTAAGCATACTTGTGATGCCAGAGTAGCCCATGCTACCCCAACAATACCATAGCCTAACACGTTACACAAAAGAATATCACTAATGCTATTTATAACACTAGCTGCAGCCAAAGCCTTCAAGGGTCCCCATGAATCTTTCATACCAAGATTGTAAAAGAGAATAAGAATATAAGAAAAATAAATTTAATTCAGAAGACATTTCCAATGATAAGACTTTGACATCAAGTATTACTTCAAACTCCATGGAGGATGTACAACTTCAAGAAATTATTTTGTTCTAACAAAGGCTTAAGTTAATTGCCTTCATGGAATGCTTCGAAATTTGTTGAACTTTCAGGAAAAAAGAAAAAAAATGTAGTCTTTATTTAAATCAAAGGACATATAATCAAACAAAAATGAATTTGGACATAAGTGTTTGTTGTAAGTACTACATGTACGTTCTTTTGCCCAGTAAAAGCTGAAAAAGGCGCAAATTGCAAATTGATCAGTCATGAGATTTAGTCTGCCTAAGCAAATTCTTGATGTCCAAAACATGAAAAAGAGTGTGAAGTGAGCAAGATGAAAATTCAACTCTGCCTCATATATGCAATAAAGTAAAAAACAATTTTCAATACCAATGAGTGTTTGCTTCACCAAAAAATCTTGTGAACAAAAGCATCATAAAGCCACAAGCTAACCCAATAAAAAGCAAGATAGATATGTGATGCTGCATTTCTTCTCTGTCTTACACAAATATATGCAATCAAG
>JANHAO010000618.1:0-39434 GCA_026873985.1 Saraca asoca | reverse complement strand
TTATTTAATTAGTCAATATAATGAATATTGTTTAAGTACTAAAAACAATGAATACCATTTACTTATTTTCATAAATATATATGTATAATAAATTTTTTTAAATTAATACACGAAATATGATATATATATATATATATATATTATATATTAGTGATAAACATAATAATTTTTTATGAAATTAAATTTATATTCATTGAATTGAAAAAGTACTTTTTAAATTAATAAATTATTAATTTATCTATTAATTAATATCTTTTTAAATTAATAAAATTTCATGATCTCAATATTATTAATTTATAAAGGTTTTACTGTATTTGAATAATTTAAGTAAGATCTATTAAGTTTGAATATAATTACCTACTGTGAAATCGAGATTTTAAGCCAACCTTTTATTCACAAATCAATCTCACAATGGTACCCAAGACGCTCCGTTTTACCATCTCTCTTGCACGTTATAATAATATCATTAAAGACCTTTTTTAATTACAAAATTAATATTCAATTAAAAAATTTGGCAAATAGCCGCTACTCACTGAAGTTCAAAATACTCAAAAACAATGGCCATCTTTGTATAAAAACTACTCGCCCAGTGATTCCTCCTACTCTCTTTCTGATTCCGATCTTCAAGTTTGATTGCAGAATCCGAAGTTTTCACTTCATTCATTGATCGATGGTAATCTCCAAAATGGAAGGGTCTCAAAGAAAGGAGGACGTTCAAGACCGGCGTCTTAGTCTTATCGACGTTTCTTCCGCAGACGATTCGCTCATCGATACCCTTTCTGAAAATCCCGTTCTTGTGGAGCACCAATGTTCAGGTTCTTTACTTCGATTCATTCTTTGATTGCAAAGTTGGATCCAAATGGAGCAAAGTGAATGATAGGATGAATACCCTGTGGCATGATTAATAGAGTATTTTGATATGGTAATTTTAAGAACCGTTTCGTTCCCGGGCATTCACTTAGCTCGAAGAGTCGTTCAGATGAAGGTCATCAGTTATTGTTTTTCCTTTTGTAGATTTGTACATAGGACAAATCACAAGTGATATTGTTTATGCCATATTCCTGCAATAGCTTGTTGAGTTCTCAGTCACTTGGTAAACCGTTTGGTGCATTGGAAGAGTTTGTCTTGTTTAGAATTGTTTCTGGGACTGTATGGGATTTCACGTACATAAAATGCCTGTTCTCCGTCCAAATCCCCCCCTTCTCAAATCTTGTCCCTTTTTCTAATCATTTTTTTTTCTCAATCTCATCCCCTTTTTTCAATCCTCTTTCAAATTTACTTTTCTTGTTCTTAAGTCTTACTTCAAGTAATATATCTGCAGAAAATCAAGGGCATGTGGAGTTGATGGACACTCCAAACTCAAAAAAATTAGAGGATGGAGCTAGCAAGGTGCAACAGTGGGTACATGCATCTCAACCAAATGGAACATCTGAAGTTGAAATGGCAAAGAAAAATACCAAGTGCAATTTGCGTAAGAGTCTAGCTTGGGATAGTGCATTTTTCACAAGTGCTGGTACATATCTTTTGACACGTGTATGGTTTTTGATTTGACAAGATGTTCAGTATGTTTTGTTGCAAGTTTCATGTGTTTTTTGTGTATTCAGGTGTTTTGGATCCCGAGGAGTTATCTTGTATAATTGAAGGGGTTGAGAAGGAGGAAAAACATGTCCTAGCTGCAATTCAAGAGGATGTACACAACTCATGTGAGTCCTTCTCTACATTGGAAAGCGATGACTTCACTCTAGATAGTCTCGAGGCCGATTTATTTGAGGACATCAGAGCTTCTATTCAGAAATCAAGCAAAAAGTCCAATGTGGCAAATTCAAAAAGCAATGTGCCATCAGGGGTAGCAGGGTTCCTTACCGTTGATTGTAAGTCTTTGTTTGCACTGATCTACAGATCTGTCGTTATCACGTGCTCAATCTCCTTTTTATTCTCTCCCTCTCCCTCTTTTATGTTAAATCACCTCAACACATGAAGCGCAATGCCAACTTGAGTAGCTTTAATGGGGTGAACATGAAGTTGGAAGATGTATAGGTTAACTTGCTTGGTCCAGAACATAGACTGATTGTTCTAAAATGCTACTATCTTCCCTTAGCACTGGCAGGATGTATTTATGTAGTGTGTGTGGTGCTGATATTTTAGCATGCTACTTTTGTTTCTGATTTAATATCTCTTTTCTTTTCAGCTCTAAAGAAGATTGGCATGGCCTCTCAGGATAAGGTAGTATGGGCTAGTAATATATATCAGTAACATTCTTTAATTTCAAAATTTTGAGTGATTTCCTCTTATCTTAAGGAAATTGAAAATTTTCAGAAAGATGTCTGTAATAACTTTCTATTAATTAAATTTAGATTGAGGCTCCACCTGCTTCTAAAAATCCAAGTTCCAGCATGCCAAGATCAGGGAAAATGACAAAGAAAACTCAGGTTTCTTTACAACTTTCACAGGTATGCGATTTAAATGGAATGTAGAAGTTGAAGAGAACTAGTGGCTCTTCTGTCATGCATAATAATGCCTTGGCATATGGCACAAGAAAGCAAGAGTTTTGATATTGAAGTTGACTTTTATCTTTGTTTAACCAACCTTTTTTTTCTTCTTTTAAAGAAGCCTGCTGCTCCAAGGGGTGAGCCATCTAATATAAAGCTACCAAAGGTGCCTGGCAAGTCAAGTTTCAGTTCCACAATATCCGCCAAGCGAGCTTCTATAGGAGATCTACACGTCAAAAGTGAAAAGGAGAAGGCAAAACAAGTAGTTGGTGGTTAGAACCTGCTTAACCCTTTATTTTCTTTTTGTCACAGGTGTTGAGACTTTCCAAGTTATGGTTCACTTTTATCTTGATGTCAACTTTTCAGGTAGAGTCAGTTCAGTGTCAAAAGAACCTGTTTCAAGTGGTTCTCGAGGTATTGTGCCTAAGCCTACACTATCATCCAAATCTACTTCAGGCCCTTCAGTTGCAACCAAGATTAAGCCAGCAACTTCCTTGTCTTCTTTGAATGCCTTGAAAAGAAAGGTTGGGGCTGGAATCACTAAGCCACCCTCATCTGGTTCAGCTTTGAGGACACCATCAAGAGTTTCTTCACGATATAAAACTGATTCTAGCCTCTCAGCTTGCTTGACATCTGTCACCAAACTCTCTTCTAGCACTTCACCTGCTAGCTCTATCAGTGACTGGTCTTCAGACTCTTCATCATCAACTTATTCTAAACAAAGGTCTAATAGTTCAAGAACCAGCGTGGATAGTATCTCGAGCAAAAGGGCTGTGTCAGATGCTGACACACTTCAGGCTTCACATTCTGAGAATCTTGCAAGTGATTCAAGCTCAAAAGGACACGAGAATCAGGTGTCTGGCTTTGTCACCCAATGTGCAAGGGTTACTTCTACAGGAATGGTTCTTCCTCCAGCTCGTGCAAAACCTTCGGCTCTTCGACTGCCTTCACCAAAGATTGGCTTTTTTGATGGGGTGAGTTTTGCCTTAATTCTTCATATAATATATTTATGAACTGAGTTGGTCTGTGTAATTCTCTGAGACATTTTCATATGTTTATATTATTTTTACTTTGATCATACTTCTTAACCGTATGCATTGGTTTTGCCAATTGGAATATGTGATTTGTAAATTATTGTCATTTCTTTCTTTCCATCTCTCTTACAACCCATGGCCTCATTTGTTGAATTCAATACAGGTGAAATCATCAGTGCGGACTCCTCAGGGGGGGACTCAATCTCACTCTGCTGTACCTCATGGATCACCTAAATTTGGAGCAGGAAATGTGAGTCCAAGTGAAGGCAAAAACAATGCAAAGTTTGGAAAGCTGCAACCAGCTAGATCTATCAAGTCAATTGAAAGCCCAAAACCCATTCATCAGCAAATTTCACACCCAATTATTCTTAATGGATCATCAGATGTTGCAAGCAAGACATCTAGTGCTTCGCAGAAAGTCGATAGGTCTTCTGAGATATCCATTGACATTAAAAACAAAATGCTTCTTTTAAATGGAGCAGG
Organism: Saraca asoca; assembly: GCA_026873985.1. Classification (NCBI taxonomy): domain Eukaryota; kingdom Viridiplantae; phylum Streptophyta; class Magnoliopsida; order Fabales; family Fabaceae; genus Saraca; species Saraca asoca. Next base: position 35,428 of record JANHAO010000618.1, on the reverse strand, counting down.
TAACTTGAAGGCAGAAAATACAATGACTGAAGGAGTTCAAAACAAATTGCATGTTACTACTGGTGCAGGTAAGTTGAAGGCTGATAATACAATGATTGAAGGAGTTCAAAACAAAATGCATCTTACAACTGGTGCAGGTAAGTTGAAAGCTGATAATGTCATGACTGAAGGACTTCTTATTGGTTCTACCTACACTAATGGAGCTGTTGAAATTTCAGTGGATAAACTTAATTCTAAGATTAATTTTGAAAATAAGTTTTCATCTCAGATTGTGGGGGAAGGCTCAGTAGCTGGCCAATTTAATCTCCCAAAGGCTGAGGATGCTCCACTTTTAAGGAATGACAATGGCATGAATAACTCTGATATGCATTGTAAAGACATTTTTGAGTCTTCCATGCATAAATTGAGTGCAGAAGGCAGCAATGGGTTGCATTTAAAAAATTACAGAGCCACTCCTACTGATGCAGCTTGTAATAACAGATCTTCAAGTGCCACTTACATGGTTGAGAATACAGCAGCCTCCAATGTAGTGGGGGAAGCTCCTGTAGATTGCCAACTTGATCTCCTAAATGATCTGTATGAAATCAAATGTTTCAATGACCAGAAAACTTGCCATTATGATGATCAAGTTGACAGTTTGAGCAGAAAAATTGATGCTATGGACATAAATACAGGAATCCAGAAGAGTGTCGATGGGGATTCTCAGTCTATCAGCTTTCAAGATAAACCTAGCGCTTTGGAGGTTTCAAGTCACAAGGAGCTTCTTGATTGTGTAAAAATGGAGGAATCCCTGGATGGTTCATTGACTCCTAGTCTATCTCTATCCCATGAAGTTTCGATATGAATGCTTGCATAGGATACCTAATCTGCTGTCAGAGATTCTTTCTACATCATGGATAGCTTGTCCTGTGCTTTTACTGAATCAAAAGTTGTAGAGATGAAGACAACCCCTTTGCCAGAGAACACCATGAAAGAGAAACAATGAGATTACATTGAAAAGTTGCTTACTTGTATGTTCTTATAATATGCTTTCTATTAAAATTCCGACTACAGAAATTTCAACCCTGATGCACTTCTATGAGGAATTTGAATAGAAACTTCAATTTGGAGCACATGCTGTTTAGTTTATTTGAATTTGATGATAGGTTTGTCCATAAATTTTATGTTCGAGTGTAATTTTTCCTATGGTTCACAAGAGAAGAAACCGATTATTACTATATACTAATGATGTCAAGCCAAGAACAATACAAAAATCGATATAACATAAAAAGAAAGTGGGTGGTCTCTTTCTTAGCCTTGGAGAAATGCGGCCGAGAATAATTTTTTCCTCTTGTTCATATCCTGTTTATTACTATGCTGACATGTACTAAGAATAATACTTCAAGAGCATTTGGTGTACAAAGATTAAAGACAATATAAATAGATGTAGCAACTCTTATATTCTTCCACATGGATGTTTTATTTTCAAATCCCCAAGTCTATTGCAATACTCTAACATGCATTCAACGCATTTTTTTTTATGGAAGATTGAATACTAAAAGCTGTTTTAATACACAAGCATATCACTATCGTATAATTAGAATCACAACGTGAACATTACATCTCAATTGTAAGGAAAAAACACAATGCCTAATTTATCTTCTTGATACGGGGTAATTTTACAATAGCATATTGGTTTACAAAATTGTAGGCATCCCAGCAGCCCTCTTAATGCCTACAATGAATGTTGCTTTATAAATCAAGAATGAAGTAGCATAATCGGTGTCAAGCAGAGTTGTAACAGCAAAAACACTGAATACATGAAGGAAACCGGATCCATGGGGGTATGCTAGCAGTTTTAAGTTGAGAAGCAAAAGCGCTAAAGCACTAACATGTGAAAGACGTAACACACATGTACATGAGCTCTAACCACAAGAATAATATAATAATTAAAGGCTAAATATTGTCATTAAATTCATTGAACCTTGAGTACAGTAGAATTAATAGGAGAGATTCAAAATTGTTCACGAAATACATTCCAAACCCCAAACAAAATTCAAAACTATAAAGAAACTATAAAAGAAAACAATGAGCGCCATGAAACAAACTTAAGACCTAGGCTTCTCTTTTTTCTCCTTGAAAAGAGCCAGGAGAGAAACACCAGAGACCTTCACAACCTTGAACCTGACACCAGGAATATCACCAACGGCGTGTCCTTTTCTTCCAAATCCAGCAATCAAGACTTCGTCCTATAATACCCAATATCACACAATTGACAAAGAGAAGCATGTTAAATATATTTTACTTAATGCATTCCAGCTGTTGCACGGCAAACAATAATGGTAGTTGGTGCTAAGTAACAACTAACAGGAATACTTACATTCTCTTCTATGTAGTTTAAGCAACCATCATTTGGAACAAAAGCAGCAATCTTCTTCCCATTTTTAATAAGTTGAACCCTTGCACATTTACGAATGGCAGAGTTGGGCTGCTTAGCTTCAATACCTCTGCAAACAGAAGAACGCCACATTAACATCTTAAGATCAAATGCTATAATTCGGGAGGAAGAACTAGTCAAGGAAATCAAGGCCAAATACTTAGTCTTACATCTTTTCAAGAACGATACCCTTTGCATGAGAAGATCCTGCAAATGGCTTTTTCCATTCATTGCCAAGATGTGATTTTTTGTATGCCTTGTCTGCCCACCGTTGCCTTCTGCGGTGGGACCTCAGCTTGCGAGCAGCTCCCATACCTCTTGTCTTCCTGTGGAGGACAGAACCCAAGGGAGAAAATTAAATTTTCCGCAAACAATGTTCCTATTTAATTACAAAATCCCTTGTCCAGTTATCCTATGTGGTTATTCATAAGAATGAAGGTATTCAAAAATTATAAGTAATATGTAAACTAAGACAATTTGATATCATGCCCAGAATCTGCAATACGTAAACTGCGGAAACAAGTATACATGTCTCACAAACAATGAAGTTAAAGCACATCCGGCCATGATAACTTAGTTGGCAGACGGTATTTATCTTCGATAAAGAATTAAGTAAGAAAAATAAAACAGTAGTGGCATAAAACACTACGTCATATCATATAACAGTTTCTACGAATGCATTGTCAAAATTCCAACACAAAAGCAAAAGAAAAAAAATAACCCGGTTGCCCAGGACATCATTCCAGCCAGAAAAGCAGGGAAAACCAGTAAATTATATAGTACCCTACAGAGAGGAGTTTACAAATAAAGAAATCAATACAAACTAAATTGTATGGTCTAAACGCAGAAAATTAAAATCTTTCCATACGAGAAGAAGCCATGCAAGATATCACACAGATCTATCCAGAGTGAGCACAAATCCAACAGCTCAACCATAAGAAGCATAGCCGATTCATTAAGCTCGTACTTTTATCTTCATTTTTTGCAACAAACAAAAAGACAAAAACTAAGACATTCAATGTCCGACGACAACTAAGCGTGCATGAAACAGCTGTAGAAACAATGAAGGCCGAAGATTGGAGGCCATGCTGACTTTTAGATAGTATTTATTAATGTAGCACATGAAAATAAGCTGCGAATAAGGGCTTCTCAACGATGGAGGATTTGATTACCCCATGGTGACGGCGGCTTGGTTCTTCTGCTGCGATAAGGTTGAGGACGATGGAAGGTATTAGCAGAAGCTGCAAAGTAAACCCTAAACCTACAATTGAAATCACCTTTTATTTAAAAAGAGAGGGTACTGGGACTACCTAATGATTTGAAGATTGGGCCATATTCATGGATTGGACCTTATATTCTCCAATTGGTCTCCTACTTACTGTGGGTAGAAATATTCGGGCAGGCAAATGTCGAACACTATTTTTACTGAGCCCGACTTGGCCTTTATGCATATGAATCTTTACTATTCATATTGGGCCAGATAACATTCAATACTCAGTTTAAAAAATCTATTAAAAAAACATGTAATTTAATAAAATAATTAATTAAGATCATCATTAATTAAATGATATATATTAATTTTAAATTTTATATAATTAAAAATTTTGATCTCCAACTTTTGAAAATCGATGGAAATAAAATTTAATCATCCCAAAGTATTACATTTTTCCCATATATAAAATGCTTGGAGTCATTATCTTTTACTTAGTATATAACAAAATCTTTGATTTAATTTTAATTTCAAAATATGATTAAATTAAATGATGCTACAATGTTTATTAATAATAATAATAATAAATACAAATATAAAACTCAAATAATTGCACATAATGTTACGCAGTAAAAAATTTTAGAATTGGGCTAAAACTACAGTTACGATGATATAGAGGTACTTAAGTGCAAAGTTTCCTAATATTTATATATCTAAACAATTTTAACACCTCTTGGTGTTAAAACCTCAATTGGTTTGTCGGTCAATGCATAATACAAAGCATGGAAGAGCTCACCTATTTTAAATTGTTTCATATCATATATTGAGCATTTTTCCAGGGATACAGCAATTGTGAATGCTGTCTTCTTTTATTGCTATGAACCGGAAGAAGGAAACGCGAAGAGACCAACAATTAAAGAAATGCTTCTAACACTACACTCTGTATCTAGAAGAGAGCTAGAAGTATAGAGGACGTGGGGCTCAGCATTGCTGATAACAATAATATTGCCTAAAATACAAAGGCAAATGGAGAGTCTAATACACTATGGATGCATTCAATACTCAAGAGGCCCTCCAATCAAAACAACACTGCCATTTGTTCAAATAACAAGATCGAAAGCAAAAAAAAAAAAAAAACTCCCATGTTGGCTTGCCCGTATAAAACATCTTCTCAGGAATGTGACAACATGAATACAGACTGATTCAAAGAAGAACAAATTACATGTAAAAAGCTGAAGCAAGAAACATGTTTAAGGAAGCTTGAACCATTCAACTTCAATAGTGTCCCCCGTATCTACACATTCTTTCCTCGTGGAACTGCTAATGGCAGACAAGAAAACCAGGATTCATAAGACAACACATAAACCACTTTGTCAAAATGTTAACTAAGTAAGAAGTAGCACGCTACCTCGAATTACTTCTTTCAATTAATGATTCTTCTTCCACAGCACTCCAATCTTCTTCAACATGTTTGTATTTTTCTTCTTGGGTGACTCATCATCTGTGTCTTCAGAATAAGGCGAACTCGTCTTGCCAGAAACAGAATTGTAGCTGCCATCAATAGAATTAGCTCTATCCGTGTACTTCCCATTGTTTCCAGTAGAAAGCATAGCAGTAGCTGCCTCAGCCGCCTTTCTCCATTGGTCTGACTGAATCTTCAATCTCCTAAGTTCAGCTTCCAATTCTGAATTTGTAGCCTGTGCAGCATCTAACTGCTCGATAACCCAATCAATTTTTCTATTACCTTTATCCCCTTCTTCAGTCATATAGTCAAGCTTCATCAATACTTCTGCCTCATCACTAACTTCATTATTGTTCTCCATTTGCTGCTTTTTAATTTCCATCTCGAGTGTTCGGTTTTCCTCGGTTATATTTTGCAATTCTGTCTCTCTGTCCAACAATCTTGCTCTCAACTCCACTATATCATCATCCAATTTTTTTACCTCCATCACAAGTTGAGATTCTCTTTCACTGGATTCATTTTGCTTCACCTTTAAGTTAAGCCCCTCATTTTCCTCCGTTATAATCTGTAACTGAGCTTCCTTGTTCATCAAGCTTGACTTTAACTTTTCAATCTCAGCTCTAGATCTTTTCAATTCCTCACATAATTCAACCTCTCTTTGATAAGATTTTGATTTTAAAAGTTCCAATTGCTCATAAGCACTTCTGATTTGCAATGTGCTCTTGATATACTCTTCTTGGTACCTTACCTCGGACACATCTAATGCAGATTTTAATTGCCCCACCTCAGACTTTGTAGAAACAAGCTCAGCTTTGAGTTGGTTTATGTCAACATCTCCATTCTCCTGTCCAGGTCTAGTTTCATCTGTTGAATCTATGTTACTTTTACTAGCTAGATCAGCTTGCAGTTTCCTCACAAGTTCCTCCAATGATTTTACTTGAGTTCTTGATTGTTCTAATTCTAAAGATAAGGATTTGTAAGCTTCCATAGCTTTGATTTCGTCTACCCGGAGTGTTTCCACAGTTCTATTTGCTGTTTCCAATTGCATTTGTGTTTTGCCTACTATTTCCAAGGCCCGAGATTCAGATTCTTTACAATCATTTATCTCATTTTTCAGCTTTTCCACTAGGGAGAAAGTTTCAGCAAGCTCCATTCTCAAATCTTGAATCTCAGCATGAGCTGATTCCACACTCCTAATTTGAGACACTTCAGATTGAGACACCCTTTCGAGTTGCATTTTGAGTTTCTGTATTTCATTCATTGCGGAAACCAAAGCTGCTGAATCCATTGAGTGTTGCTTCTGGACAGCCTCTAGTTCAGATTGCCATGCTCGATCTCGATCCTGGGAAATTTTACGTAGTTCTTGAAGCCGTGCATCTTCACAAGCGGAGAACTCCAAAAGCTGTTGTTGGGATTCCTCAAACTTTTCTGACATATCTTTAAGCTGTTGTTTTGCCTCTTCAGCCTCCTGTTGGGCTTTTTTCTTCCACGACTCGGATGCATTCAGTTGATCCTTAGTTCTCTTTAGATCTTCTTCAAGTTGATTGAGTTGAGACTCCAATTCCTGGACTCTACCAGGCCGCTTCTTCTACAACCAGAAGATAAAAATTAACAGAGTATATGAATAACAGTCATACAAAATTGAAATATTGGAAATGATATAAAAAACAATAGGATTTCATCTATAAATGTAGGTTAATGAATAACTTCAATAATATTATCAATGAACCATATGTTAATTATTATTTAGGAGACTGTCAATGCCTCAAAGAATAAGACTAATTCAGTATTAGTCATAAGCTAAAATAGATTACCTCAGTTGTTGGACTTTGTGATGACTTGCGTTCAGTGACCTTTGGACTCCTATCTTTTAAAGTCTTATTTGCTGGGTTTGGTGAGGATGTTGCTGAATCAGCATCAGAACTCAGTCTCTTAGTTTGGCGAGCAGCCCGAGATGTCGTAGAAGATTTCTTTCGGGGCATTTCTGAGGTACTAGTCCTGTACACAAACGGTCATACGCCAATAAAAAAAAACATTTTCAAATATGATAGTTCTTAACCACCATGCTTCACACAATCATTCTTTTTTTTTTTTTTAATATAAGGCTAGGTGGTAGCAAGAAATCTGACTTAGCTATTCTCTCCAAATGAAAAATACAAGACTACTACAAATAATAGATGATAATATATAATATACAACTAATAAGTAACTCAGTTTCCAACAAGACCTTTAAAAAGCATGTGTACATAAACTGCATTTTAATATGATTTCTGCAACTTAGGCAACAGTGGTATTCTAAGGAATAGCAATTAACTCTGTTTTCTTTCCAAGATCTAAAGCCAGATCGAAATAACAGGTACAATGGAAAAAAAAAAAAAAAAAAAAAAGAAAGAAAGAAAAACACCACTTTAGACTATTTTAACATACTTGTCCTAGCAATGGAGTCAAAGAACAGAGGGATTGAAGATAAAACACTGCCTCAACTAGCAAAACAACTGGATAGAATCCATTTTTAAGTCCCTTGTCAAATTTTCAGATCAGGATGGTATATGCATAAGAAATCTTTACTGTGTAATTGTGTTTTGTTCCAAGAAACAGGAAAACTTTTCCCAGAATATTTACAATGAGAGGAAAAGAACAAGGTATACAAAGATTCACACCGTGAATAGAACAAGCTCTAACTTAAATGTGTCTAGCAGATAGTTGACAAACATTCATCCCTCATTTGAAACCCAGAAATAAATATATGTTGATAGCTCACTATTAAATTCTATATCTCAGGGAAAGAAAGAATATTTAAGATGGCATAAAAAGAAAATAAAAAAAGAATGCTGCAAAAAAAAGGTAAAACGGTGATAGGTGACAACCTTACCTTGCTTTTGGTGTCTGCATATTTTAATCTCCCAGATGATAAGAATGTAAAACAGCTCTCCTATAAAAGGCCCTGACCCACACTAGCTTCACTAGTAATCTGAGCAAGAAACGAAAAAGAAAAGTAATATAATGACCACCTGGGATCAGCATTCAACTAAAAACAGCTCAACAAACTAAACAAACCGCATATAATTCCTTCAAAGAAACTCCATGTAAACTAAGTCCACTACCACCTACCAAATCCTTAAACAAAAATAAAATGTTACACCAGAATAATTAATAATGAATTAACTTTGCGGACCGTCTCCCAACTTATTCAATTTTCTTTTCCACATTTCCTTTCTTCTACTCTGAAATTGTATCATACTGCTTGTAATGATAACCTGTTAGCACTAAAAGCACTTCATTTTGACCAATGAATGCTGCACTATAAGCCATTCTCCAAATTCATCATGTGGTCTAGAACACATGGATAACTTGAAATGATTGACCAACCAGACAACATAATTTCATCCAAGAAGGATAAAAAACAGGTCCAAGTTTCTATTTTGCAGGTGAAGCCAGAAACCCTGTTGCTAATAGAATTTCTCAAATTTGTAGCCAAGACTTTGAAACATATTTTATTGCTTTATAACTGTATATATAAGTGAAGCTCATGAAGGTAGAGCATATTATATTGCTCTTCTTTCTTGGAGTTTGAAGGAAAACAAATTTGAAACCCAGATCTAAGTGCAGTGTCAGACCAAATGATTGATTCGAAGAAATTGTAAAATAAACGGCTAAAAGCTAAAACAGCAGAGGTGCTTTCTCAGTAAACACAAGCACCCGCCACCTTAAAAAATAAATAAAAATACTGTATTACAAAAGAGTAAGTACAAGATTATTCACAACAGAAAATGACCCCCCCCCCCCAAAACAAAAAAATCCTACTTCGTTGTCTTTAACGAAAACTCAAAAAACAGAAAGCAGTATCTAGGTTCTAAATCCGAGGCATGAGTCTTCAATTTCCTTCAAAACAGGAACTTAGAAAAAAGTCATATTTTTTCTTTGGAGAACGACAACAAGTGAAAAAAAAAAAAAAAACACAATGACACAAACACACACACGCAAGCTGCATTTAGCAAGAACATCACCTTCAGTCAACTTTTCACTGCAAGAAACAAAAAGGGAGGGTTTTGGTGAGAAAAACCTTAGTGTACTCAAAGAGGTAGTGTAAGAAAAGACGAAACAGCCACGGTACTAAAACATACTTATGAAACAGAAAACGGCGGTTCTTCCTCTGTGTTGGAAGGAGGCGGCCGTACGAATGCAATGTCTGAAGGTAGGAAATCCTTTAGGAAGGGAAGAGAAGGGTCAGTGTCGGACTGTTAGCACTGTTTGGTCGGATACCTGAGCTTGAACTAGTTTCTTCAGCTTCGTTCGCTCAGTAGCTCACTTCCCTCTTTTCTTTCTCTCTCCCTCTCTGTCTCTCCCTCCTCCTTCTCTATCATTGTATCCACTGTGCCACCGTGGAAAGTGTAGTAGGCAACAGCAAAATACGTATCAAGACCAAAGCACTGTTATGTTCCACGCGATCTGTCACGCTCCTATGCTCATGGGGCCAACAACGCAACATTTACTATTACGACCAGGATTGGCAACTTGGCAAGTTTTCCAAGTTTTACGAGATAAAAATTTCGACACACCCTTCCACTCACATCCGGCAACAAGATTAAGGTGCCTTTTAACTTATAGAATGTTTAATTATTTAATTAATAAATTGATATAATTAATATATTATTTTTAAAAAATATATATTTTAGAAATTTCTTTAACAAAATTTTAAAAATATCTTAAATTTAAATTATGATTAATATTAAAAAATGATAAAAATTTTAAAAAATAAAATCATGAAATATAAAGTTTAATAATTAATATTTAAAGATAATATAAAAATTTAAAGAATAAAAATTTTTAAATAGCTATTATTTTTTAAATCATAATTATATATTAATAATTATGTATTAATAAATATTTTATTTCTATATAAATATAATTATTTATTTATATATAAATTATTTAATACATATATAAATAATTTAAATTAAAATCTATTAATGAATTTAGATTGAATGTCTGACTGTAAAAAATTTTATTAAATATTATCTTTTAAAATAGGTAATTTCTATAAAAAAAATAATGATATATAATATTTATTAAAGTAATTTATAATTTAAAAATTAAAATATATATTATTAAAAATTATTTAAATTTTAAATTATATAATTTATTAAAATATTAAAATATTTTTAACTTTTATTTTTAATATTAAATATTTAAATATAATATCATTAATTTGTAAGTTAAAAATTATTTTAATAATATTAAAATAAATACTAAGATGGCATTATTTCAATAAATAAATAATTCAAGTATTAAAATTAAAAATTAAAATATTATTTGATAATTCAAAAAATTTAAAAATTAAAATAATAATTTAATAATTTAAATAAATAATTTATTGTTAAAACAGATAAATATAAATTTTTTTTAAATTTGAATTGAACTAAAAAGAAAATATAAAAAAAATTAAAAGTTCTTCTCACCTTTCCTCTCTTAATATGTGAAAAATATTTATTACATAATAGTATTTGAATATGACATTTAAGTAAGAGTGAGTATCATAACTTTTATAATATTAAGAAAATTATGATTTTCTTCCAATTTTAAAATTATAATTATAAATTTAATTATAATAAAAAATAAGTGTTAATGTAAAAATAATTTTTATAAAAAAAATAAAGATACAAATAAAATGTGTAATATTTTGAACCCTTATATAATTAAAAGGTATTAATATTTTATACTTTGATTTTTTTTTATCTTTTCTTCTTGCGAGATGAAAAAGTCTTTTATTATTTTGTAATTTTCTAACTTCACATTGCACAAATGACATAATTGTACTTGAATTACAATTTATTTACTATTTATTGTAATGTATTATCTTAAATTTTCATAATAAAACTTTTATACATGTCTAATATATATATATATATATATATATATATAAGATACTAATGATTTTATTAGAATGATTATATTTTGGTAAATTTATAGATTTTTATTATCTTTAGAAGAGCTTAAATAACTTATGTGTTATAATCTTTATAAATGAACTTCTAAAATTTTGTTTGAGGTTTTATAATCTTCTTTATCATAACTTTTTTTATAACTTTTTTTAAAAGTTATGATATCTTGCATTAAAGTTATTAAAAAATTACATTTTTAATTTTTTTAATATATATTGAAATAAATTTTTATTTTTTGATATTTGGTCCTACAAAACACAATTATTGATTCCATCATTGCTTGTATTATTTATACAACTGAGTCAAATCTAAAATTGGATTTCATCTATTATTTTGTGAATGTTAATTAGGCATGGACGAATATCTTTTTAATAATATAAATGTTATAATATTTACCTTCATCTAAATATCATTTCACATTTTTCATTTGCTAAGAAAGAGAGACTACGAAGAATTTTTAATTTTTTTCTTTTTTAATTTAAATAATAAATAAAAATTTTATATTTATCTATTTTAATAATAAATTATTTATTTAAATTATCCATAACTAATTTTTTATTTAATTTTTTAATTTTATTAATATTAGATTATTATTTTAATTTTTAAAATTTTTAAATTGTCAAATAATATTTTAATTTTAAATTTTAAATTTTTGAATTATTTATTTATTTAAATAATGCAATTTTAATATCCATTTTAATATTATTGAAATAATTTTTAATTTAAAATTTGGTGATATTATATTTAAATATTTAATCTTAAAAATAAAATTTAAAAATATTTTAATATTTCTATGAATTGTATAATTTAAATTTTAAATATTTTTAATAATATATCATTTAATTTTTAAATTATAAAATACTTCGATAAATTTTATATATCTTTATTCTTTATAAAAATTATCTAAATTCACAATACATATTATTATCAAATAAAATTAATTAAACTCGTATATTATAAATTTCACCTACTATTTTGTGATTGTTAATTAGGTGTTAATGAACATGGATTTGGCAAAAACTAATTTTATAATTGTCTAAATATCATTCTAATTACATTAACCTTATTCTTATAAGTATACTGAAATAGCAAATTAAAAGATCATATTCAGAATGATTAGATTGTAATAAAATGTGTCAAATTATTAACACAATAAAAGTTGCATATTTTATTATCCTTGATGGTTGTAACATTAAATATTATTTTTTTTAATAACATTGACATTGATTTTCAGGTTTATTGTTACGACCCACCTAGGAGGTCTATGACCAACGTAGAAGGTCACCCTATAATCTGGACGCCCAAGCTCAAAATCTTAATACTCATTTTGACTCATGAATACACATCTATTTTTTTATCGAAAATCCGACAGAGTTTTCCCTATAATCTGAACGCCCGGGCTCAAGGCCTTAAAATACAACAAGGGTCATACGCTTATCAAAACTTGTATAATAAATAAATAGACATACAGTGTCCCAAACTAGACAACAATAACCTACTGAGCATCTAGGATTTAATCGCAAACATAACACAATAAATATTTCTATCTAACAGTCAAATCTCAACACCAATTTATTCAAGGTTTCACAAACAAACAACATAGGCTATATGTCTAGCAAAACATACACAACAGCAAATCAAACACGTAGCGACCCAAGCTAGACATTCATCCTTTTGATTACCCGAAACACAAACTAGTACAATACGTTATTACTATTATTTTATCAATTACTGTTTATAAATATTTACTATTTTATCCCTTTTTATTTCTATTAAAAAAGGTTTTAGAGATTTAGTGAGCGAGTAGTTCCACCAAAACTAAAATTTTATTTACAAATTGATTATATAAAATCTATTAGAAAGTCATATATTTTTTAAACTAAATATTTTTTTTGTAAAAACGAAACTTCCATAATAACTATAAGTTGTTGAAAACCAATTTCTACAATTCTCTTATGACAGAAAATCTGTATTTCTTAAAATAACTTTTCATAAATCTAATATTTATGTATCAAATAAAATATTTCAAAACATATTTCTTTTTCTTTAAAGAAATATTGGTTGAATTCAGATAATTCTAATAGATAACAAAAACCGATCATATCACCCCAAACCATCCACTACATCAATCAATTATATCATTTAATTATACCATCCCCCTTATCGCTCTAACTGTCACCGGGTGGTCACAAGTACACCTGAGGGTTTCTTAGGATTATCTAGTGGTTCTAGACCCAAAGGAATACAATAGGGAACCAGAACACATGTCTCCAAATCCAACCATATCATACCTGATCGGGTCTCCCTCTTATTTCTTTTACAGATCAGTACAAAGACACAGATGTACTTGTGGGTTGCCAAGAAATTACCATTGGATCCAGAATTTCAAATCAACATTTTAAAACATTATATAGTAAGAATTTTATTGTTCGGGTAAGTAGCAGTGTCAAAACATATTTAAATCAATCAAAGTATTTTAAAAACTAACTAAAGCATTTCCATTTTCATTTTCATTCAAAATATAATATCAACACCTGGATTCCAAAGGAACTCCTATTGGTAATCGTGGCATCATCAGTATTTCTTTCTTACTTATTATTTGTATCGAATATTCATAATCAACTGTCACATTTCTCATGCTACCAAACAGGCTAATACCGCCCCTTGGGCTATTACCGTCATTCAGGTCATTTTCTTTTCTGTATTATCCAGCTATACAGGCTATTCACAAATGTTACCAGATTACCAGTGAGTTTCCATTGAGCCCAGGATCTCAAATTATTCAAACTTTTCATATTCAAAACATTATCATCAATTCTCATAATAAAATAAGATAAAAATACATGTTTTAAATACAAATAATACCTTAGAATAAATCATCATCGGTAATTAATTGTATTACAAATCATATCTTAGTGTTCCACAAAATCACTTTTCAATACAACCAGAATCATTCGGCAACAAGAATTTATACAGCAACCCAGAATTTATACAGCAACCAGAATTTATTCATACAAAAAGATTATTTTGAAATTATGATTTATTAAGCAAGGAAAATTTTCTACTCACTACCAAGTTGCAACTCACAGAATTTCAAGCATTATGGACTCTATAATTTATCAAAAATGCATCAAAATTAACCAACAACAAAGTTTCTTACTTTTCATTAACTTTACATATTTAAGCTCAATCATAAATTTCTTGATATCTTCCAATCGGAATAATACAGAATAAAACTAATGATATAGAATTACTCACCATTTTCCGAAGTAGCTACTGTCAGCTCATCACTAGCCGGAACGTCGTTGGTGGCCCGAAGTCCATGGCTAGCCGAACTAGCAGAAAAGTAGGGAAGAGAGGGAGAACCGAGCTGCTGCCTACTCATTTAGTCCAGAAGTACATTGGAGAGGAGGAAGAAAGTGATTGCCGATGAAGGGATGGTCGGACGGTGGTTGAATCCACCATGGCCGAACCGTCTAACTCGTCAATGACAGCAGGATTCCACGAAATAAGCAGACCGAAGAAGAAGAAGGACATCGGGACTCAGTTGGTCTTCCGGCAATGCGTCGGAGCTTGGGAAAGGGCCGGGAGTATGCCGGCGATATGAAGAACTCTGGAAAGTTCCAGAGAAGGCCAGAAAAATCGAGAAGAAGAAGAAAGCTTGGGGAAGGGAAGAAGAGGCTGAAGTAGCTACTGTGACCGGGTAAGGGCTGTGCCCTCTTTATAAATAAAAACTATTTTATATACTTTGCATTTTAGCCCCCAGGATTTGCACCGCCTTTCACTTTGGCCCAAAACTTTGTGCCGCCTTAACAAAAGTCCAACTTCCTCAAATATTTTCAATTTAATCCTTATTAATCTTTCAGTTTAGTCGCTTTTAAATTTTAATTTAATTTTATTTTATTTTTTTATAATTTTTTAGGTGTTACATTTATGATATTTATCCTTAAAATAGAATAATATTTAATAAAAAAGAGTTATACATAAAGTTATATATACTTCTAAATTCAAAGAAAGTAATCCTTACTTCAAGAGATTTTCTATTAAAACACATTTAGAAATTGTGATATAGTGCTTATGGAAAGTTGTTAAGGGAATCTTAACCTACAACCTCATGGCTAACCATTTTAATCGAATTCCATAAACACAAAGGTTCAACAACGGTTTATTCTAAACTTCTCCGAATCCAAATTTTAATGCTTTAATCCATTCATCATTTCTAAATTTTTAAGATAATCTGGAGGAAAATGACAAAGTGGGAAAATTAAGATCCTCATGGTTTCACATGCCTAAATCTAAAGAATTGAATTAACTCTGCTAACGTGGGATTTATGTATAGATAAATAGGGATAATAAAAATATCTAGATTCAATGAATCTTATATGAACTTATGGTTATTTATTTGATGGGTCAATTAGATCTATTACTTAATGACTTAAGTTTAGGTATAATTATTAAATATTCAATGAATTTTAAGTTTCTTTTGGATATTATATTAGACTCACTAAGATAACACACTTTATAATAAAATAATTATTATCAATAAAAAATTACTTATTTTTTTTCAATTGAAAAAAATTCACAATTATGTTTTTTGAGTTTTAAACAGACCTAAGTCAAGCCTTCGAGTTGGATCATGTAAGATCCTTAATGAATTTGAATTTCCAGCAGATCTAAAATAATAAGTTCTAATCAAATCTCGATCATATCAAATTCATCCAAATTTGTCCATTACCATCCCTACGGTAAAAGACTATAGATTACATTTCTTAATGGATTGCTCATTAGTTGATTAGGACCAGTTAAACACCGCAATTCCAACCGATCAAATCGTTGAAAATTTCCTTGACAATCAACCGAAATCTTTCCCCATACTAATACTAATCAATTTATTGGTTTTGATCTTTTAGGACTGGTTTTGTGCGGTTAACCAGTTAACAAATAAAATTGAGACCATATTAAAGGTCAACTTTACTATTTTTCTTTCCTACATATATATAGTTGCAATGATTGTCATTTTTTCAAATTCTCTAAAGTAGAATATCATTTTTTTTTTTTTACTTTTATCGATTAGGGTCAGTTAGAACTTCTACAACTAAATCTAACCATAACCTAAAAATTTAATAAATTTTTTCTCCATTTTAAACAATTATAAAATTTTAACTGATCCCAACTAATATTTTTTGTTTACATTCGATCGGTTATGATTTTTAAATCAGTTATGATTGGTTTAAAAATTGTAACTTTTTAATATAATTTATAGGCATTATAAATTTTATAATTATCTGAAAAAACAAACAAAACAATAATTAGGCTAAGATATTGAGAAAATATACAATGTCACTGTGTGGATCCCAACCCACTGAAATCCCAATTTTTCTTTATAAATGTGCATGGGTTCCATTCATAGCCATTGCAACCTCCCGTATAATCACCACATAGTATTAAATACAAGTCATGTTTATTCGTTGAAAGTAGCAAAATCTGGCTACGCACTTGCATGTGCTGCCTCCAGCGTGTGACCACATGGAACTGAAATGCTCAACATATCAAGCTCCTCGTCTGATTTTCCCGGCACTTGCACATCGCACATTCCAAATGCTTTTAACGTGCTTTCAAAAACCATTCATTCCCTAATCGATAATCACCTTGCAAAAAGATTTCACCGCTTGGTAAGAATTTTTTATGTAAGGAATATCTATTTAAATATTATTATTCACATATTGATAAATATTAATTTATAAATTAAAATAATTTTATGAATTATTTGACCTCTTAAAAGATTGAATATTTTTATTATTAAATTTAAATTTTTATTTGATTTATTTATTGTAAAATTTTAAAAAGAATCTAATTTTGTTTTAGATGTCAAATTCCTTGTAAAATTATACAAAAGATGATATGAAGACGAAGTGGAACTAATGGCAGAAGTGCATTATGTCTCTTACCATATAAGATAGGCACTATCACTTACTTCGGAAGGATAAATCCAAAATTTAAAGCGTAAAGAAAGTGCGGTGCTTTCATGCTTTGTTTACAATGGAAGCAACAACGACAACAAATTATTCGGCGGCTTTGCGATTTGGATGATTTGCCTTCAAGTATAAAGCAACTAACTCTATCTTCGATGGGACAACCACTACTAAAGTGGGATTGTACCGCAAAAACAACCAGGAAATGTGGCGAAGCCATTAAACAATCTCTGATTTTTTTTTTTTTTTTAGATTTTATGAAATTTTAATACAAAAATCATAAAGTTTTATAATTTTTCATAAAATGTTACAAGTGTATATAAATTTTGTATGTAACAAATATATAAAATTATAATAAAAAAATTGAAAACTTTTTAGTTTTATGTGAAAAAGTTGTCATTTTTAATATAAAATTACAAGAATACATGAGTATGTTTGGAAGTGTTTTCATGTATTTTTGTTTTATTGTTTTTGAAAACAGTTTTTTAAAAATAATTTCTAAAAATTATTTTTCTGGAATTAAAAAATAAAAAATTTATTTGGATGTAAATTTTAAAAACAGGTGTTTTCTTTATTTTTGAAGATGAAAAAAATATATTTAATATTATTTATAATTTTGTCATTAATAAAAATAGTTATTCTTCTTATTTTGAAAAAAAAATTGAAAACAGTTATATACAAAAACAAGTGAAAACACCATTTTTCTATTTCCTGAAAATTATTTTTTAGTTACACTTTTAGAAAACAGTTTTTGAAAAATAATTTTTAAAAATAAATTGTCAAACAGATTTTTTTATTTTTACAGAACAAGAAAATAAGAAAATTATTTTTAAAAATAAAAAAACAGTTTCACAAACAGTCATGTCACTATAATTTTTTTAGAGGCGTAACAAAGCATATCTAATTTTTTGTTTTTGTTTTTCATTGGCATTGTCCTCTGTCGATGAATCGATATATAAATTTGTCAGCTCCTTTCTCATGCTGATGACCCTGTTGGGCCTAATGGGCTAGATATTCCACTATTTATCGGCTGCATTGTCAACAGTGGCCCAATATCAATTGTACCCAATTCCGGTGTTACCCCAATAAAAATGACCAGTGAATTTGAAATATATCATGAGACGTGTATTATATGTTTATTTCTCAAATCTTACGTTACTTCTTGAAATCATGTTGGAAGGAATTTTCTGGTGAATCTTGAAATAAAAAAATGATGTAATTTTTACTCATCCAATAAATATTAGCGGAGATACATGTAACAAAATCTGAAAGGGAACATGACCAGAAGGGAAACTGAGAGGGCATTTACAGAAGTTCTGGAATTGCCGTCAGTAATTAATTATTAAATTTTAAAAATATATTGTATAAGAAAAATCAAAAGGTCACGTGGCATTAATAAAATATGCCATTATTTGATATAAATAATATGTTAAGCACTTCATTAATCAATCATGTCAAACATAAGAGGCGGGTACTCTTGTGCATCCAATATATTTAAACTCAAGAGGTTGGGAAACAATTGTATATTGACACTACTGAAAAACTAATATTAGGTTCATTAAAGTACTCCAAGTAATTATTATATAACAGAAGTAAATGTTAATATTCATTACCAGCGTATGAAAATTAAAATATACTTGTAATTGTTTATTCAGTAAATCAGTCTGCAAGAATGTATAGCACATAATCATCATGAAAGGACCCAAGTTAGATCTTCCTTTTGTTCATAATTTAGAACAATTCTTTTTTCTTTTTCTTTTTTTTTTTAACTCAAGTTATATGGAAAGAAACGAGTTATCTCTTATAATAATCTTTTCTTAAAATTTTAAAGCAGAGGTGAGCAGCAATTTAGGTGGCATACATGAGGTAATTGGCGATCCGAAGCGGACAAGACTATAACCATTCACGCAGCACGAGTGTTATTGTTTCCTAGACAGGGAGGCCGGTATTTCCGGTATTTTCATCCATTTTGTACCGAACTAACGGGGCCGTGAGGTTTTCCCTGTCAGGACCACCACCGCGCCACTGGCTCCACGTAATTCGCTTTCCTTTCATGTTTTGGCTTTTCACAAGTAAGGACCACCAAATATTGGGAAAGGTCTCTGGACAATACTTCCACGTCACGATTTCATCACACACATGTCCAGAATGATGTTTTAAAGGTTATAGAGTTGAATCTCCTCCGTTGATATCATCAGAATTTATGATCAGCGGTCAAGATATAACTTCCACCGTGACAAAAGTTGTATGATAGAAAAGTTATATGCTAGGGACATTCTCCAAAGTCACATGCGGCCTCGTCACTCACCTCAGCAACCAGCTGCTGCGACCGACAACTGCAAGTTGACAATTCCCACTGAGCCCCGTCAGACACGCGCCGACCAGAGCAGTGAGCCAGCCGTCTCTTCCACGCCGCATCCCTTGCAACGTGGCCACATCTACACCGTCATTTCTCATCAATAAATTCAAAACCGAAAAAAACAACCATATCTGCGATCATCGTCCATAATTCCTTTGCCATAGTCTTCCCTCGAACAAGCCAAGATCGATATCTCATAAATTGGCCAGTAATGGCAAAATTTTTACTGAATTAATTCAGGACCTTCAGGTTCTTACTGGAACAAAGGTTTCAGTGTTGGAAAGTGAAAGAGACTATCACAGAGGTGCTTTTGGGCTTTTTCAATTTTTTTAGCTTTTTTTTTTTAAATTTTCTTCCTAAATGAACTTCTTTTTGAATGCTGGTCGGTTTTAAATATTTTTTTTCCTGAATGTTCCCATTTTAAAATTAGCTTCGATATCACGCTTGAGAAAAGTAGCAGTTGGGTTCTGTTTTGTTCTGGTTGTACACCATCATCATTGCAGTGAGTTTATAAATATGTATGCACTGCGAGTAGCCTTTATTTTCTCTCTTCTCACGGTGTTGTAGAAGATTCAATGAAGAGTTGATGCTGCTGTCGTCTTAGCTGACTGGAGTTTTCTGAGTAAAAATGGGAGAAGTGGGAGGATCGAACTCTTGGAGGGACGAGTTGGCGAGTCTGATAGAGGACTCGGGCGACAGATATGCTGGAGATCCAACGGAATTCTCAACGACGTCGTTTGCAGTGAGAAGATCGGAGTATGTGCCTAGCGATTCACTGAGAGTTGAATCGGACGCTTCGAACGAGAGCTTGAAGGATCAGGCTATGGGGTTTTTGATGGCGTGGTGCGAGATACTAACGGAATTAGGCAGAGGTTGCGGGGACATTATTCAACAGAATTTGTTGAATGATAACTCATATGTTGTGAGAAAGCTTCGAGGACCTTGTGCTAAGGTTTCCAAGAGGTTGAGGTTTTTGAATGAGTATTTGCCGGAGGATCGTGATCCTGTTCAAGCGTGGTCGGTCGTCTTCTTTGTTTTCATTCTTGCGCTCGCAGGTTTCTAATTCAATTTCCTATGTTGCTCTATTTCATTTTATTTTTTGCTGATACCAAGTATTTGTTATAATTGTACTTCTATTTTTGGTGATATTGATTTGAACTATGAAAGTGCTCTTGAAAAGGGAAGAAGTATATGTGCGCATAAGTCAGTGATTATTACCTTGTATGTCTGGATTGAACAAAGAGTACTATACTATTGATTAGGTGATTCTGATTTTAAATTTTCTTACAAATGAAATAAATAAAATGATTCAGTTAATTTTTTTGTGCCATGTTTGAGTAAAATAATTAAATTTATATCTATGCCTTCATGAACTTGTTTGCAATTCTTTCTTTCATATTGATTATAAGTCAATTCCAATTCAGCAATTTCTCAACCATATTTCAGAAGATTTTCAGTTTGTCAAGTTGTATGATTGGTTATAAATGATCTATTTACAAGTAGTATAGATCTGGTAAAAGATTTTACTGACTCATATAAACAACTTGCAGCTATAAGTGTAGATCCCAACCGCGAACCTGTAGCCCCAGTGGTGAAGATGCGCACACATCCTCTTAATGCTAGCCGGATACAACTTCCAGATGGCAGATACATGGCTTACCATGACCAAGGTGTTCCAGCTGACAAAGCTAGACTTTCCCTCATATCGCCGCATTCTTTTCTTTCTTCGCGTTTATCAGGTATTGTACAAGTGAAAATTTGTTTACTTATAAGGAAAAGTGACATCACACAGGAAAATGGAAGTTTATAGATATTTTTTCTTCCCATATATTATTTGGATTTTTTTTCCTATGGAAGGTATACCTGGAGTTAGAGCATCATTGCTGGAGGAGTATGGTGTTCGATTAGTCACCTATGATCTTCCTGGTTTTGGGGAGAGTGATCCTCATCCCAATCGAAATCTAAACTCGTCTGCTATGGATATGCTGCATCTGGCCAATGCTGTCAATGTTAGTGACAAGTTCTGGGTACTTTGCCACTCAAGTGGGTGCATTCATGCTTGGGCTGCACTCAGATATAATGCTGAGAGAATTGCAGGTTGTTCATCTTTTGTTAGTGTCTAATTGCCCTTTAAGTACTCGATGTTGGGTTCTATTAAATTGCTTATTTGACATGTCTGTTCCTTTCCTTAACTCCTCCCTCAAAAACATCAAAGATATACATTGTGTAGTCTGACGTGATATATGATATTCTTAATTAAAATTTCAGGTGCAGCTATGTTAGCCCCTATGATTAATCCATATGAGGCACATATGACAAAGGATGAGACAAGAAGAACTTGGGAAAAATGGTCGTCAAGGAGGAAATTCATGTATTTTGTGGCTCACAGGTTTCCAAAATTTCTGTCATACTTCTATCGCAAAAGCTTCTTCTCTGGAAAGCATGATCAGATTGATAAACAGTTGTCTTTTTCACTAGGAAAGAAGGTGTGTATTAATATTGCAAAAAATGTCTAGTATACAAAAGATACTAGAGCCATTAAACATATATATCTTTCTTGATATTACTTCAAATATTACATCAAAGTTAAGAAGCCTGATTGCTTGAGTTTAGTTTTGTAGTATTATAGAAAGGAATGAGTAATTTTGCACAGGAATACCTTTAAATTATCATCATATTTTATGATGATTGTATTGTGTGTGTGATAACTTCTTTTTCATCATCTTTTTTTTGGAAGGAAAAAATTAAAAATTAGGGTAAATTACACTAACCTCCCCAGAGGTTCAGTCTAATTACACTTATACCCTTCTGTATTTGGAAATATACATTTAACTCCCTTATTTTTCTAAGGTAGGGGAGGTGAGTGTTGGTTTAAATAGAAAGAGAAGGGAGGTGAGTGTATATGGAAAAGGGAGGTTAATATATGTTTCTTAAAATAGAAGGGTGGGAGTGTAATTGGACAAAACCTCAAGGGGGTGAGTGTAATTTGCCCTAAAAAATATTAGAACATTGGTCTGTGATAAACTGCTTTCCTTATGCCCCAAGCTTCACATTTGTGTCTGTCATGATCTGCTAACATAGTTTTTGTACTTGTTCAGGATGAAATTCTGACGGAAGAACCAGCATTTGAAGATTTTTGGCAGAGAGATGTGGAGGAGTCTGTTCGTCAGAGAAACATGCAGCCATTTACAGAGGAAGCTGTTCTGCAGGTATCGAATTGGGGCTTTGACCTTGTGGATCTTAAGGTTCAGAAGAAGTGTCAAACAAATAGCATACTTCTTTGGCTTAGGTCCATGTACAGTCAGGCAGAATGTGAATTGGCAGGATTTCTTGGCCCCATACACATATGGCAGGTTTGAACACATTGCTCTCTTGGGGTGTTGCTGTTTTATGTTCTGATGTTCTGTCGTTGTTCTCACCCGATAGAAATACAATATCTTCTACACTTTTATCATAAGTTGTCATCTAGTAATGGAGAGATACATGACCGTCTTTTATTGTCATGCATCAAGATCATTTCTCATATTCTGCAGTCTTGGTTAAACAAATGCTAGTTGCACACATTATGCCCTCATGTTATTCTCACACATGCACATGTGACATTGTTTGGATCAAATTGACCCTATCTATTTTAAATAGGTGGGCGAGTTTGATTTAGACGTTGTCAAGTGAGGAATAATGTGAGTAGTAGCTTGTGCAGGTAAAACACTTCTCATCTTGGTAGTGTGAAACTGCTAGGAATATGGTCTTCATGCTCTTTTGCATATTATTGCAAGCTAAATTCCAGCTTGATATGTGCAATGTCACATAAACAAGTTCATCATCCTTTTTTTTTTTTTTTTGCGTTATTGCATTGCAACTTTGTATTAATTATTGTTAAAGCTTTTTTTTTTTTTTTTTGAATTCTGAACAGGGATTGGATGACAGGGTGGTCCCTCCATCAATGGCTGAATATGTAAGGCGGGTTTTGCCTGAAGCCATCATCCATAAGCTTTCAAATGAAGGTCACTTCTCCTATTTCTTCTTTTGTGATGAGTGCCATAGGCAGATATTCTCCACTCTTTTTGGAACTCCTCAAGGTCCGCTTGAAAGACAAGCAGAAAATTCACTCGAGGAAGATGAAGATATGCAAGAGGTTTTGAAATCCTCTGCTGATGATATGGAATAACAATTGACTGCTGATTAACACTGCCTTTGGCTGTGATGTAAATACCACCGGCTGCTCCTCTGCTCAATGGAGCTTGCAAGATCAGAAAAATGCCTCAAAATTTTGGAGCATGAGGGCTTTTGGAGATATATAGATAGATAAAGCAAGAAGATACTACTTAACTGAGCAGCAAAAATCTTGCCAAATGGATACACCTAATTTTTTTCTTTTGGTTATTTTCTCAATCTTCTCAAATTGTATGCTTATGCTTCTTCATCTACCCTCCTCCCTATCCTTTGGGGTTTAATTGCATATTGTAAAAGGATTTCAATTTTCCACATAAGAGGGACTTGAATGCTATCTTACGACTGACTATTTAAGCGATAGATGAACTTTGCCAGTTATCATTTCCATTTTATGAAAGCAGCATATAGATGGTATTGTTTCATAGCATTTCATAATTTCGATTGAACATGGTCACGTACAAAATAGAATGTTGCAAGGAATGAATGTGGGAGTACCATAGAGCAGTGTTATTTATACCTTTTTTATATTTCTCGTAGTCTCTAGATGATTGTGAGGGATGTGACAGTGCAAGTGGTATTTTTCACTAATCCATAGTCTAGTAATAAATCACAAAAATTAATAATATAGTAATCAGTCATTATTATCTATAGGAGGAGTGGTCCATCTTACCCCCCTTTTTTTTATCAATCTTTTATCTACCAGTTGTTATTGTCATACAACAAATATAATGTAAATAACATTAATAAAAAAGAGCGAAATTATGTGTCATTGCCTAAGATGCACGACACTGTTGTGAGAGAATGGTGTATCCAACCAAAAACCGAAAATGAAATGGTGAAGCATCATCCCCAGAATTGTTAGTTTCTAGATATTCAAAGAATTAATAATCATTTTTAGCACATACTATGTATTGTAAAATTAGGTTTTACTAAATTTGCTTGCATTAAGCCTTGTAAGAAACGGTTTTGGGTACAATTTTCAAGAACCCAATATTAAAAACATAATATCTAATCTTTTGCTAATAAAAATGAAAAAAAGGTTAAGCAACACGAGAACAAATATTACGGAACAAGAGCACACGAAAGACTGAGAGCAAGCATTGGTAGTTCCTGCTAGTACCAATGGTATTATAATCACCTTAATGTGTATAGTATTCTACACTCCAAAAATACACACAAACTACCAATAGAGCTTCCTCATGTTGATCGATTGATTATTCAGTTAAATTTTTTCCCAACGCAATGAGTTATACATGGCCGGACAACCAGGAATTTGTAATTGATAGTAAGGGCCACTGTCAAAACTGTAATAGGACACCTGCAGATAGGATGATATGAACTTCAAAATGCCCCACCACT
This sequence comes from Saraca asoca, assembly GCA_026873985.1. Lineage (NCBI taxonomy): Eukaryota > Viridiplantae > Streptophyta > Magnoliopsida > Fabales > Fabaceae > Saraca > Saraca asoca. Next base: position 10,535 of record JANHAO010000618.1, on the reverse strand, counting down.
CTTGCTCTTACGAAGTAACACATCTTTCGCTTCGTTAATTTTTGAAGCAAGGTAGTGGCTACCACCTGCATCTGGATGGTTGGCAACCATTACCCTTCTATGTGCCTCTTTAATCTTCTCCGTTGGCATACTTTCTCTGCAAATACAGTTGAAAATCAGCATAACGTGGGAGATATTATCCAGAGAAACATGCAAGACTATGACAGAGATTTAGAAAAGAGCACTGAAATTCCATTTGATCAGACATAGATGAAAAAGAGAGTCAACCAAGACAAGATGCAGAATAGTCTTCAAAGCATTCTGAATAATCCAAATTAAAACAAAGTTAATTTGCATTCTTTAATTTCATGAAATCTATCTATCTACATATAGTAGTATACAATTATGTGCATCTCCCTGATTTTCTCCCAAGGCACCCTCCTTCACCTTTAAGATCAAAGCAAGAAAGAGGAACAGTTAAGGGTTTGAAACTCAGCGGCTGTGAATATGTAGGTGATTTACAAATTCGGAAGAAAAGAGGAGTAACTCCAATCAACAGGCATATAAATCCATGAGTCTTGTTGATCCCTAACTAATCAATTTCAATAGATACTGAAAAGGCACATATTTAATCCATGAGGGCTGCCACGGACAGTCACTCATATGCAGAAAGTGCCGGGCCAGCATTTGATGTGAATTTATCACATGTATGGCCTGCATTTAACAGCCTTTGATGCGTGCAACTTTGCATGTACCTTTAGTATTTCTCATTGATCCTTATCCCAAGCTTTCTATAATGATTTGCCAGGGAAGCCAAAACTCAATGCAGCCAGACAATAGAGCATATTAGCTTGGCAAATATGAAATTTGGCTCTGTAAGCCCTACCTCAGTTAATCTGTCAATTTATTATAAGATTTGATAACCTTAACCTCAAATCACATGTCAGACATGAATTACTGCTGTATTATTGTAATGTCACGTGAAAGATCACTACTTTGAATCAGTGAATACTATTCTATTGAAATAAATATACAAGGATAGCAGTACCTAACACCCAGTATGAGAGCTGCTTCCCTCCTAGTCATGGTAGCCTGGAATCCACCTTCATAAAATTGACGCATCCTAGGCGGTCTTGCCTTAAATGCTTGCCAAGCTTGGATACCATACCTACCAGCATAAGCAGCAGCGGCTACGGCTAGCCCTGCCATCAATGGAGTAGCCTGTTTCATATTCCAATTTTTCAGTTTTATAAAAGACACATGGAAATAAGCGGAGATACTTAACATAATAAAAACCCCTCCAACCCTTTCTTTTGTTTGGATCTCTGGCACTCTCACAGTATCATAGATATAAGGATCTATGAACCTTAATTTTACTCATAAAAATCAATCCGGGAAGGTATCCACTTTGTGGTTAATTTTGCATGTGTTTGATATTCAACCCAAAAATATTAAATCTAATACATGGATTGCATACAATACCCCGGATGAAAAACAAAACCTCATTTCCCCAAATCCTCCCAGCGAAGATGGGTAAGTAACAGAATTCGAAGTCGAATTTTGCAAATTGAGCACGAAATTGTTGACGAAAGGTTTCATGAGAATACGAAATGGATATTTTTCCTAGAGAAAAACTGAGGATAGACAAAAACCTAAGATAAAATTGTCTTGTGTAGAAAAATCAAGTTCTGATCTGAGCTTAGGATGAAAAACACATAGCCTCAGTATGACGAAAAACACATAGCCTCAGTATAAATAAAAAATACTACGGAATGCCCTTGCTCAAGGATGATTTCCTAGCTTCAAATTACATCAAAGGTCGGAGTAGATAAACACAGTAGGGTATTCGATAATGAGCTGATATAGAGCTTACCATGAATAGAGAAGCTTCGAGAAGTCGAAATGGACAATCGAGGCTTGCAGTTTTAGGGTTTGCGTTTCCCGCAAGAGGGAGGGTAGGGAAGATGAGGATGCAACTAGGTTGTCTTCAGAGCTCAGCGGCCCACCCGATTAACCAGCAATTTTGTTACAGTTGATGTGTTTTTTGGCCGCTATAAATGATGTTATTTTAGATGAAAGGGAAAAGGAGAGACATAAGGGCGGTTGAGAAGTCGTTTTGTTTTTTCAAAAATAGTTTTTTTTATTTTTTTCTATAAAAATAAAAAAATTTATTTCACAGTCTGTTTTCAAAAACTATTTTCTAACATCAAAATTATATTTTTTCTTATTTTTATATAAAATTATTTTTAAATTATTTTCAAAAATAAAAAAAATACTTATTTTCATTAATAACAAGATTATAAATAATATTAATTATATTTTTTTCATCTTAAAAAATAAAAAAATACTTATTTTCAAAATTTACATCCAAACAAATTTTTTATTTTAAAAAAATAATTTTTAAAATAAAATAAAATAAAATTACCTAAAAACACTTCAAAAAACATGTCCATAAATTTCCTGCCCAATACCTTCGACCCACACTTGTTGCACGTGTTTATCTAAAATGTCTGTGTCTCATCTGTGCAACCATCAACTTGCTGAGCGAGTCTTGTTTTTCTTTTAAAAGAAAATAATAAAAAAAAAACAAATAAAAGGATACAAACCACACCAGAGAGACTAAACTCTCATATTATTGTAAAACAAATTAAATAGACATCAAATAAAAATAAAATTATTTATACATCAATCTAATATAAATTTTAAAAATTTTGTTTCAAATTATTATTATTATCACTTTTTTTATGTCATCCACTAATATCATGATCCAGCAGCTCAATTGTCAAAATGTGTGACTCTTAAACTCTTAGTTCAGTACTTAATCAATCAATATCTGATAATAAGTTAACTAACTAGTCATACATAATTTTAATTTTAAAAATAACGAATAATACTCATAATTTATAGTACATCGAGACAATTATAAGCATAAATCACATAACATATAGTAACCAAATCGTGTATCGAGGCAACCAAGTTATTCATATTAACAAACGTGATGTATTCATGCAATTCAAATAAATGCGATTAAAAGTAGATATTTTTTATGGAATAATATTTCAATTGAAGAGGAATTACTTCTTTATTTATATTTAAGAACCTCGTTACAAATTGTTGATGGTGGATTTTGATTTTGGGCCAAACTCCAGCCAATGGAGGATTCTTTTCAAATCTCAAACTATAATCTGGTTGTAAATGCAGTAAATAAATACAGAAAAGTAAGAAGAATGAGAAGAGCAGCAAAGAACACAAAGCTTTTAACATGGTTCGGTCAAATCCAGACAGAATAGAACCCTACGTCCACGATAATGTATTGTTCTGAAAGTATTTTTACAGAGTTTCAGTATGATGGCTTCGGTCCTCTCTAACATTCATCTCCTTCCTTCTATTTATAAAGGAGAGGAGGTTACAACTGTAATTTTATATGTAGTAATTCTATTACATCAAACATTTAATGTACAAGACAAAATGGATCAACTAAATCCTACAAATTAGCTTCTGCAGATTACCTTCTGTAAATGGGCCCTATGTGTCTGCTGGGCAATACATATGTTGATCTCTTGCTTAACGAGCTCCCGGGCTATTGTTAGCACCTCGCAGACCAGATCCTTCGGTCTGGGAGAGCTACTGTCGTTGAGATGGTAAGGTCGTGCTCGTTTTCGCTGGGGCGAGTTCAAGCAAAGGAGGTCATTGGCGATGCCAGATAGAACCTAGTGCTCTGAGCGTCCTGGCGAGCTGAGGTCTTGCCGTGCTTGGGCCATTTGCCAGCCTATTAAGGATATTCTGGATTTCACATATAACACAAGCTTCTAAGTGTGTAAAAGAGACTTAGTGTCACACACTCGATTCCCTATACTAGTGCTTCGATGCCCACCTCGGGTCACCTAATATTTTTTCCTAAAAAGCATGCTAAGCCAAAGTCCAAATGGTAAAAGTAAACATACTTTTTCCGTGTTGATATAAGGACTTTTCTTTTAACTTGAAAGGGTTCTAATGCATCACAACATATCAATGTGAGGATAAAAATTCAAGGATCACAACCATGCATTTATCTACTTGCATCGGATAAGTTACCTTAGTAAAAATTACATAAACGGCCTCAAAACGGAGAAAAATAGGAAAAATAATCTACATAAGCATTTTCTCTCAAATTGGTGTCACATGATCTTCTATTTGTGCTTGTTTTTTGTGCAAAGTTTTGTTTGAATATGAGCATATTCGCTTGCCAAATTTAGTCACAAGTCCTAAATTATGACAATCTTCCCCACCTAAAAATGTTGATGACTCAATCTGACACAAAATTGACAAAATCTTGAGTTTACTTCCCCTGAGCTCCTTCTTCGACTTCTTTTGTGCTTGTTTCTTTGCACTTTGCCAATATTTTATCTTTAATACTTTAGTCTGACATTGCTCCTTGAAAGTCTTTAATATACTTTTCTTCAGCTCTTTTTAGGTTTTTTTGTGCTTATCTCCCTGACTTGTTATTGATAATGAAAATGAGCTATCTCTACCACTCCCAAGTTGATTATATTTGTAGTTGAGTAGTAGTTGGGCATTTAGGGTGTACCTATTACCAACTAGTCCCACATCCAATGTCTTATACTACTGATGTGAGAAATGCAAGTCTTATGTATTATTTGAGTACAAGTATCACCTTTTGTTGACAAAACATGGCTTACTTGCAAGTTTCATATCTTACTCACAAGTTTTCTTGCTTAGTTTTTCAATTTTTCTTCATATGTTACTGCATACTTTGCTACTCCAATAACACCACTCATTGAAAATGGACTCGACACCTACCTGGTACCTTCATGATAACTCAAACATGATACCTTAATGGTATCCCCCTACTATGGCCGATAGTGTTGAACAAAGAGTAATCCGTCACTCTTGTTCTAACTTTCCATATATCCGTGTTCTCAAAGGTCATTGCTACAAGCTTCTCTTGTGACTAAACTCCAATACTCTCATCTAGTTGGTCCTTACGACTAATTGAATAGTTTTACATGCAAGAACTTCACTATTAGATATAATAAAAATATAGGTATTAGGTAGGTGCTCCTCAAACACACTATGCCATCCAGCTTCTCAATGGACTCCTCTTTAAAAGGATTTGCCTATTTTGCACATCTCTCCTAATGCACCTCGTCTACTACCTCTTCTGCTCCTGTGCGAGGTGATACCTTTGGACCCACAAAGCTCATTGCGTGAATAGATCCCTGATAAGATGAGATATACCACACTTTATCATTGTTTTGCTACTTGTAGGAATCTAGAAATCGGATTGCACTGATCCTAGCATAAAACTTGTCCTCCCTATCAAGGCCTTCATCACCACCCTCATCACTTTGTTGCACCTCATTTAGGATAGCCTTTTGTGGACACTGTGCCACTCTATAAGGCCTATTGCATAAGAAATAAGCTAGGGTCTTAAACTTCCCTTTGCTGATGGATGTTTGAAATGATCTTAAAACTTGCAAGTGGAACGATATTCTATGACTTCTTCCCCTACTTTTGAAATTACCACCCTTGCTTGATTGGCCGCCATTAATAGTGCTCAAGCCCCCTTTGTGGGACTTTATTTCAGAAAAGCTAATGTCGTAGTCAGATAAGTGTTCAACTATGGTCATTGCTTCCATGAGGCTTTCAACTCTCCTGCTTTAGAGTTCTATGGTAGCTTCTTGCGATAGACCTTCCATGAAGCATAATAGTTTATCCTTTTTAATCATATCCCTTATATCCAACACAATCATCGTGAACATCTTCATGTAGTTTTGAACTGATCTTATCTATTTCAACTCTCACAATTTTCATTGAGCTAGATAGTCCACATTTTTTGGCTAAAAATGTACATATAACTCCTGCTTAAGCTCTTTCTAATTATTGATGCTACATCTTTCCTTTTGAATTGCCTGATACTTAGTCCTCCAACAAACCTCAACGTTGTTTATGAGGAACATGGTACCTTGGTTTAAATGTTCTTTCTCATAAGTAATGCCAGTTGCTTGGAAATATTAGTCTGAAGGTCCTCAATAAAGATGTGATGTAAAATAGATCTTACCCTTATTCCTTTAGGGAAATTTTATATACACATTTGATTATTATGAATTCTCTTTGAATTTAACAAGAATATGATTAATTGCTTTGTATTAAGAAGTATAGCAGAAAACTCTATTGTAGTATTAGTAAAGAATGCAGTAATATAGCAAAATTGCAGATGAGATTTTAGAACAGTAGAATAATAGAATGTAGTAAATGCAAGAGCAAAAAAATAGAGATTCAGGACATCGGATTTTTAAGTGGTTTAACTTGAATTGAAACTGTAATTCAAGTCTATTCCACTCTATAATCCTCATCCAGATTACCACTTTTATTATTAAAATATTAGGATTAAAACAGGCTCCTGAACTACTAATTTAAACATAAGAATTACAATAGGTTTCTTGCTAACTTATAACAACCACAAGATTTTCTACAAGCATTTACCAACCTATACAAGATTCCTATGAACCTAGAAATCTCAAAAGAAAAATCAAGATAAGAGATTGAAGATACAGTACCAGAAATTGAGATGAAAATCTCAATTATGCTAGATGAATTCTTCACCTAATTTGATTCAAGATCAATTAGATTGAGAAATATAGTAAGGAAGAAGTAGATCGTATGTAGCTCTATTTTCTCTGTGTTTTTCACACTTGAAGAAGAGAGAAAAATGAATAATTTGTTAAAATCAAAAAGTGGCTAGGGGTTTTTATAATGTTGTAACCGTTTGTAATAGAATAACTAATTTTCAGTTTGTGAAGCGATTTTTGAATCTATTCAGAGTGATTACAACTAATAAATTAGTTTGTAAATCGAATCATAGCATTTTGAAATCAGGTCTTGAATCGATTATTTAATCGATTCAGGACAAAATTCTAACCTTTGATAAAAAAAATATTTTTCAAAACTTTTCTTCATGAATCGATTGGTGAATTAATTTGAATATATTTTTCACAAGTTCTTTAACATGAATCAATTGAATTGATTCACAAAGTATAAAATAGTTTTATTAAACCTACACTTGTAAAAAAAACCTTTGTTTAAAAAATATTTAATTTTAACTTTCTTCAAGTGGTTATTTGTACCTCACTATATCAATTATAAAAAAAAATATTTGCTTGAATCAAATTTAATTTGAATTCACTTACAAAAGATCCTATAGAAATAAAATAATTGCTAAATCTAATTTGAGATCTCTTGAATCACATACTTTGAACTTGCAAAAAATATCAAAACACTAAAATATATTGTCAGATAGTAATATAAACTAAAATTATTTTTCAGCATCAAAATCAAGGAAAAATGTATAGTTAGGGTAACCTAGGCTAACAATATCCCTTTTTTTTATGGTGACAAATTATATGAGATTCAAAGTTTATCGAAAAATAATTGTTATAGGAGCAAAATTTTTTTTTAATTCCTCCTCTTTTTAAAGGAGAATATATTGTTCATCTAAAATCAAGCATTAGCTTTTTCTCTCTCTTTTGGCACATAAAAAAGAAATAGTACTACATTAAGGAAAAAAAATAGAGAGTTTAGCAGTGATAGAGTAAAAGATTAGTATAATCAGCATATAAAGCAGAGCATATAATGTCAAGGCAATAAAATCAGAGTATAATAACATAAGAGCAAAAATTTAAGTAATGATTAGATTAAAATTAAAAATGATGTAGTGTAGTAGCTTAATTTTAGCATATCAGTTGTTCTTTTTAATTTTATAATCGTAATCAAATGTTGTTAAGGGAAATTAAGAAATAGAAAAACTTACAGCTCCCCTTGAGCTGTTTACTAGCTCATTTAATAAAAAAGATTGTATTGGAATTGATTAAAGATGTAAAAGTAGAGTAAAACTATATGCTAATTTGGAATAGTAGCTTTAGAATCGATTTAATTGACTGTATGATGACCTGAATTGATTAGGGAATCGATTCGTGTAAGCAAGATAAAAATTTCAAAAATTTTGAATCAAACCGAAACATTTAAAATTCTATTGAATCAGTTCTAGAATCGATTTATAAGACAAATTTTTGAGCTGTGAATTGATTCAAAAACTCAAATAAATCCTGAAAATTTTTGAATTGATTCTTGAGTTGATTCAAGGTCTAGACATCAGTTTTTATATAGAGTTAAACTAGAATTTGTTGTCAGATTGATATAAGTACTATAACTAACTAAGTCTATCATAATTTGTACCTCAAATCTTCAAAACATATATCTGCAAAATAAACTTAAGAAACTCTGATGCCTAAGTTAGATTTTGCAATTAAAAATTAAACATAACAAATCAAAAGAAAATATCAAAACTATGAGAATTAAAGAACATACATAAAACAATGTAAAATTGACTAACTTAGATCATTTTCTTCAAGGTTCATCATTCTAGTTTCTCTTCTGATAAACATAAATCTTTTTTCATCTAAAGGCTTTGTAAAAATGTTAGCCAACTAAAAATCTATTTGAGCAAATTCAATTGAGATGTCTCCTTTTTGAACATGATCCCTTAAGAAATGGTGTCTAATTTGAATGTGCTTAGTCTTAGAGTGCATTACAAGGTTTTTTGTAATGTTTATGGCATTTGTGTTGTCACAAAGTATGGGTATTTTCTCAAATTTTGGTCCACAATCTAATAGGCATTGTTTCATCCAGAGAATCTGGGCATAACAACTTCCAACTGCTATGTACTCTACCTCAGCAGTGGATAATACAATACAATTTTGCTTTTTACATAACCAAGAAACTAGTGAGTGGCTAATGAATTGGCAAGCTCCACTAGTACTCTTCCTATTTGTCTTACTCCCTGCATAATCTGCATCAAAATAGCTTAAAAGTCTACAAGTATCAGACCTGGGATACCAAAGTCCTAAATGTTTGGTTCTTACAAGATATCTGAAAATCCTTTTAATTGTAGAAAGGTGTGACTCCTTTGGGTTAGTTTGATATCTTGCACAAACACAAACACTTAGCATAATATCAGGTCTGCTTGCTATCAATTATAACAAACTACTTATCATACCCCTAAATAAAGTAGGATCTACACTTTTGCCATTCAAATCATGGTCTAGTTTTTAAAGATGGACTCATAGGTGTCCCTATAGGTTGGCAGCTATCAAACTGAAATTTTTTTAACAGTTCAAGAATATATTTAATTTGGCATAAGAATATACCTTTGGCTGATTGTTTAATCTATAGGCCAAGGAAGAATATCAACTCCTCCATCATGGACATCTCAAATTCATTTTGCATTAACTTAGAAATTTTTTTGCATAATTGATCATTTGTAGAGGCAAAGAGAATGTCATCTACATAGATTTGTATAAGCAGTATATCTTTACCCTTCTTTAATATGAAAACTATTGTATCAATATTACCTCTTTTAAAGCCTTTCTAGATTAAAAACTTACTAAGTCTATCATACCAAACTCTAAGAGCCTATTTCAGACCACATAAGGCCTTTTGAAGCTTAAAAACATAGTTTGGATTTAGGGGGTCTTCAAAACTTGGAGGCTGTTATACGTAAACCTCTTCTACAATATGTCCATTTAGACAAGCACTTTTGACATCCATTTGGTAAAGTTTGAAATTTTTTGTACAAAGAAATGCCAACAACATTCTAATAGCTTTTAGCCTAGCTACTGGTGCAAAGGTTTCATCAGAATCTATTCCCTTTTATTGGTTATAACCTTTTGCTACCAGCCTAGCTTGGTTCTTATTATCACTCCATTCTCATCTAGTTTATTTCTAAAAACCCAGTGAGTCCCTATTACATTATGATGATCAGATTTTGGCACAAGTGTCCGAATTTTGTTTCTTTTAAACTGGTGTAATTCTTCTTGCATAGCCAAAATCCAATTATCATCTTGTAAGGCCTCTTGAATGTTTTTAGGCTCAATTTGAGAAACAAAAGTAGAGTGATTGCAGAAATTTTTCAAGTTACTGCAAGTTACCCATTTAGTTGCATCTCTTATGATAAGATTTCTAGGGTGGTGAAATGTCCAGAATGACAAAGTCTTCCTTTTCTTCTCTTGGTTCTGGAACATATACCTTTGATTCACCTTATTGAATTTCTGTAGTTAAGTTAAAGGTCCACCAGTTTTACTGATCTTCCTCTACACTTAATCTATGATCACTTCAAACAGATTCATCAAAGACAACATGCACAGATTCTTCTATCTTCAAGGTCCTTTTATTATATACCCTAAAGGCCTTGTTAGATAAAGGGTAACCAATAAAAATATCTTCATCAGACTTAGGATCAAATTTATCTAGATTATCCTTGTCATTGTTATGTATAAATCACTTATAACCTATGTAGCACGGACACTGATACACAGACATGGAGAAACACAGACATGGACGTGAGAACACGGTATTTTCAAAAAATATAGGACACCGACACATGGGGGATATGTGTAAATAATAAAAATATAAAGGTATATTTGTAAATATTAAAAAATATTGTGCTTATTTGTAAATATATATTGTAATTATTATTTTTTCATATGAAAATAAGTACT
>JANHAO010000617.1:0-39234 GCA_026873985.1 Saraca asoca | reverse complement strand
TAGATGTTTTTAAATTTCTTGCAGTGGACTTGTATTAGTTAAGTTTTCATTTACTTTTATATAATTTATATGTCACAGATAAAGTTTTTGATCCTACATGCTCCACTCAGAAGGTTTATGAAGAAGGGGCTAAGGATGTAGCTTTATCAGCACTTTCAGGAATCAATGGTAACTTTACTTTTTTTTTTTTGAACATAATAACTTTCATCTTTAGACCTTTCTTTTAAACTACTAAAGTTCTCTTTGCAACTACTTTAATCTCATGATAGTATCTTTTTCCGTACAGCAACAATCTTTGCATATGGGCAGACTAGCAGTGGTAAAACATTCACAATGAGAGGCATCGCTGAAAACGCTATCAAGGACATATATGACTACATCAAGAGTGTAAGCTGCCATTGGTATCAGTTATGTAGAGTTTCATTTGTAGGTTCAGTTGAGAAAACAAATGAATAAAATGGCTGGTTGTGATTTGAATACTATAAACCAAGTCTTGTCGCATGGTTCAATGGCAAATTTTTGCATTTAATTACAATTTCTGTTCATTTTAATTTTGCAGACACCAGAAAGGGATTTTATGTTGAAACTCTCTGGTTTGGAAATATATAACGAGACGGTCATAGACCTTCTGAATCGTGAATCTGGTCCTCTTCGACTTTTAGATGATCCTGAGGTACATATTATATGGTTAATAAAGAAATTCTCTATTTACAATTATGTGTTGATTTTATGTTCCTTAATATATATTTCCTTTTCTTTTGGATACAGAAAGGGACTATTGTGGAAAAGCTAATTGAAGAAGTAGCTAAGGATGGTCAACATCTAAGGCACTTAATTGGCATCTGTGAAGGTATATGCAAGTCTGGCAGCATAGTTTTTCTTGCAAGCATTTGAGCTTCCTAGTTTCCTCGAGTGTCTGGTGTCATCATGTTCTGTAGATAGTTATCTGATCTATCATCACTACTGTTGCTGTTGAGAGTTTTAATTTGTTTTGCATTCAATAAGAAATTAATAATAGCTTTAGTTATTTTTGATTGCTTGACTGTTACTACTGCTCTTACAAGAAAAAAATTGAATCTGCAGCTCAAAGGCAAGTCGGGGAAACTGCTTTAAATGATAAAAGCTCAAGATCACATCAAATAATCAGGCTGGTACGCTCACGTGATAGATTATAAGATTTTTCCTTTCTAGAGATAATACATGCCTATTGCACCGCTTTTCAGTAACATTCAGTTTCTCTGGGTTCAACTTTTTGGCAGTTGTTCTCAAATTATTCTTTGGGTTTTCCACTGGTAGATATATGAACATTTTTAACCATGCATGTGCTTTTACCTTTTACATGGTAACGGTTAAACCTCTTATTTCCCTTTGCACCTGGTATGCACATACCAGAGACAATCGTCGTGCCTATTTCTGTGTAACCAATATTTTCTTTTTCCTTTTTTTTATAATATCTTCAATTGAGCTAATATTACTTTTATGTTTACAACAAATTTCAGACCATAGAGAGTAGCCTTCGGGAAAGTTCAGGCCGTATAAAGTCATATATAGCCAGTTTGGTATGTGGTACATCCTTTGCTATGACCAGGGATTCCTGATAACAGGCATGGCATGCTAGTCAAACTAATGGGAGTTTTGAACTTTTATAGAATCTTGTAGATCTTGCTGGAAGTGAACGCATCTCGCAAGCAAGTACATGTGGTGCAAGATTGAAAGAAGGCAGTCACATTAACCGAAGTTTATTGACACTTACAACGGTCATCAGGAAGCTAAGGTCAGCAACTCTAGGCTTTGGGAAGATATATAAATGGGTGTGCAAGTACAGTTTCATTCTTCTTTCTTGTATAAAATAATCATGACTATGAGTAAACTTAAAAGGATGTTTGGTAAACAATTTTTTAATAAATTTTTAGCTGATTTGAGGGGTTTGAGCTATTTAACTAAGTCAATAAGCAAAAAGCTAAGTTTAAAAAGTCAAAAGAATCTAGCTTTTTCAATTGGTTGTTTGAAATAGCTTTTTAGTCCTAAAAAAACTAATTTCAAAAAGCTAAAAAAATCAAACGTTTTCAATTAACTATTTGATATTTAGGATATAAAAAGACATCATTAACCCTGATCAATTTAATTTTTGACACTCTTGTCCTTGATACATAGAAAAATTCTTATAAAAAATATGTATAAAATATATTTTATAATAAATAGTTTCTCGATTGATTCATATGCATTAAATATATTATTTAATCCATCCTCCCTTTTCTATCCTACCTTTAATTTATAAGAAATAATTACAACAATAATAATAACAATTAGTAATATAAAATCTTATTTTTTTATCTAAAATTATCTCTTTCTTAATAAAAAATTATTATATTATAATTATTTGTTTCTTCAAAGAAAATCCACAGTAAATTATAATTCTTTATTTTTAAAGGAAATCTAATAAATAATAAATTATAATTATTTATATTTAAAGAAAAGCTAATAAATATAATGAATTATAGTTATTTATTTCTTAAAGGAAAATCTAATAAATAATAAATTATAATGATTTTTTTTAGAAAAAAATCTGATAAATAATGTTTTAAAATATGAAATATTATTAAAGTAAAATAATATTCAACCAAATTGACAAGAAGAATAGAGTTTATATACAATCAGCTAATATTAAATAGCTGATTTTACTAAACATCTGTGTACGAATAGCTCATACTATTAGTTGCTCAAATCAGCTATAACAATTAGCTATCAACTAATCGCTAATATAATCAAGTGATTGCCAAACAATACCTAAGTTGACAAGAAGAATGGAGTTTAGTACTTATTTTATGAGATGGTGTTTATTGTGGAAGGTGATTAATTTGACATTGCCTAATATAAGTGGTCCTTACCAGCTTATGCTGTTCTCTCTCTCTCTCTCTCTCTCTTTTTTATTTATTATTGCAGTGGTGGAAAACGTGGTCACATACCATATAGAGACTCAAAACTCACACGAATATTACAATCTTCGCTAGGAGGAAATGCTCGAACGGCAATTATATGTACCATAAGTCCAGCCTTAAGTCACATGGAGCAAACAAGAAACACATTAACATTTGCAACGAGTGCAAAGGAAGTCACTAATAAAGCCCAAGTGAACATGGTATAACTAAACACCAACAGAATCAATCTATTGTTTAAGGAAGCTGCTTCATTTGTTTACCTATTATATTTATTTTTCAGTGAATTCAGAATATCCTGTTTAGGCTAACCTGCTGGTGGTTTTACACAGGTTGTTTCAGAAAAGACTTTGGTTAAGCATTTGCAAAAGGAAGTAGCCAGGCTTGAAGAAGAGCTGAGAAGTCCTGAAGTTTCTTCATCTTCATGTTTAAGATCTTTGCTAGTTGAAAAGGAGTTGAAAATTCAGCAGGTATAAAGTGGTATTATTGGTCTCAAGCGTGGAGATTTTAACTTGCCCATATTTGTGGTCAAGGATTTTCTTCATATGCTTTGGATTAATCTTTACTATTTTGGTTTTCATGCCTGTTTAATCAATTCATATAGAATTCAGCTGGCCTTTCTTTTACTTTTTATAATCTCTCTCTCCTTTCTCGTGGATGAAATTGTTACCTAATTATTGATAAGCTTGAATTTGTAGATGGAAAGAGACATAGATGAGCTGAGGCGACAGAGAGACCTTGCACAATCTCAACTTGAGCTCGAAAGAAGTACAAAGCAAGTTCAGAAGGTAGTATGATTAAATATGAGGACATTTGTACACATATCTGTACTTGTAACTCATAATTTTTAGTTGTCTCAGGGAATAAACCAACATGGGCCTTCTAGTCAAGTTGTTAGATGCCTTACATTCCCTGTAGAAAATGATGACTTAGGTTCTGGCAAAGTTACTCCGGAGCAAAGAGAAGCATTAGGCAGGCATGCAATGCTGAGGAAACTGGTTGCTTCTCCTGACCCGTCCATACTGGTCAGTGAAATTCGGAAGCTGGAGGATCGGCAGCGGCAGCTTTGTGATGATGCAAATCGAGCACTGGAAGTTATGCATAAAGATATTGCAACCCACAAACTTGGGAATCAAGAAACTGCTGAGACAATGTCCAAAGTACTGTCTGAAATAAGAGACCTGCTAGTAGCTAGCTCTAAGCCAGAAGAAATTGTGATTGCAGACAAGGCCAACTTGATGGAAGAGATCACTCGATTGAAATCCCAAGGAACCACCATTGCATCTCTAGAAAGGAAGCTAGAGAATGTCCAAAAATCTATAGACAAGCTAGTCTTATCTTTTCCAAGTTCTGAGGAGACTCCAGAGAGTAAGACACAACTCAAAAGGAAGAAGATTCTTCCTTTTGCCTTAAGCAACAGTCCCAACGTGCAACATATCTTACGCGCCCCATGCTCGCCTCTCTCTACTTCTCGAAGAGCAATGGAACATGAAATAGAGAACAGAGTACCTGAAAATGATATTTCTTCACCTGGCGATGTATTTTCAAGGTTACATAGAGATACGCCACGAAAGGATGATGAAACTCTTAATTCTATATCATCACGGGAAGGAAGCCCTGCCATACGGCATTCAAAATCAGTGAATGTGAAAAAAATTCAAAGAATGTTCAAGAATGCTGCTGAGGAGAACATACGGAGCTTCAGAGTTTATGTTACCGAGTTGAAAGAACTAGTGGCAAAACTACATTACCAGAAACAACTTCTGGTTTGCCAGGTAAATTTATTTATACGTGATAGAACTTCTCCAGTTATATTTGCAGCAAGTAACTAATTAGTTGTGATAATTGAAAGTTACTTAGATAATGTTCCCTTTCCTCATCTTGTTTCAACCATGTTTCTTGGCCCGCAGCCTCTATGGGGGTTAAGTTATTAGAGCATGGCTCACTGGAGTGTGTCATAAATATTATATCCATTATTGTGTGGCTTGCAAATTGCTGTGAGGATAGAATATGTTTGCTATCAGTTTGTACATTCCACTACATTTGAAGGTGGAATATGTCATAAAAGACTAATTTTGAAGGTGGACTCACCTAATTCTGTTACCAACTCGGAATACCAAATAAATGGTTTGGTACTTCTTTTAGGTTGATCAATTGCAAATATAGCTGGTCAAAATGTAATTATTTGGTGTTAATATACCTTTTTTTTTTCTGATTTTAATAACTTTTTTTTTTCTCGAAATGTGATTATTTGGTGTAATATATTTGTGAATTATTTGGTGTTACACATTGATCATTTCTCCCTATTTTATGGGTTTAGGTTTTGGAACTTGAAGCAAACAAGTCTGTAAATGAAGAAACGGATACAACTGTTCAATCTCCGATACCATGGCACATATTATTTGAAGAGCACAGAAAGCAAATTGTCATGTTATGGCATTTATGCCACATTTCTCTTGTACATCGTACGCAGTTTTATCTTTTACTAAAGGGAGATCCCTCTGATCAGATATATATGGAAGTTGAACTTAGGAGATTGACATGGTTGGAACAACACCTGGCAGAACTTGGGAATGCCAGTCCAGCACTTTTAGGTGATGAACCTGCGGGCTCTGTGTCAGCAAGGTATGAGTGTTTCTGGACTTCTGGTTGTTGGTTCTAATTGGAATAGTGTATAATGCTTGGGTCCGTGCCACTTGTTTTAGTCTAAATTATGTTTCTAGGAAGCAAAAGGATGCCTACACAAAACAATTCTCTCACACTCTGCACAGAGTACTACTTGTTTAAAATTAATTTTCCAATTTAAGACAAGTCATTTCAGTTTTAAATTGATGCTAAATATCACTGAGTTTGAGGAAGTTGTGAAAAACTGATGTGCATGTAACACTAATCTTACAGAAAATGGAATTTAACCTTATGCTATTCGTTGAATGGCTCACAAATGCAGCATCAAAGCTCTTAAGCAAGAAAGGGAGTATCTAGCAAAGAGGGTGAATTCAAAACTTACAGCAGATGAAAGGGAATCGCTTTATGCAAAATATGAAGTTCCACCGGTAGGAAAGCAAAGGAGGCTGCAACTGGTTAATAAACTGTGGACAGACCCTTATGACATGCGGCATGTTCAAGAAAGTGCTGAAGTTGTTGCAAAGCTCATAGATTTCTGTGGATCTGGTGAAAACTTCAGCAAGGACATGTTCGAACTAAACTTTGCAAGCCCTTTTGATAAGAAAACATGGACAGGCTGGAACTTTATATCAAATCTCTTGAATTTGTAAAATACACGGTTTTGTATATTTCATTCCTCTTTTCTACACGTAGTAGTTATTGTATCAATGTATTGTTTGTATTGTAGTACAAGCTTTGCATCATTTGCCCAGAAACGAAAAATAAATAGCTGTTTTGGGAGGAATGATTGAAAAATGCTAGTTGTATATATTATATTCTTACGTTATTCATCTGTATGTGAACATATATCACTATTTGAATCAAATTTATCTAAGAAACAGTGAAAAGAATAGATATCAATGCTCTAACAAATAACTGCTATGGATTAGAATGCAACACGAAAGTTACTGAGCCAACAAGTCTTAAAAGAATAAAAACCATTCATATAATGAGATTTACTTACAAATATTTTCTTACCATGTATCCTAATTTTTGACCTAATTCTTCTTCTAATAATCAATTCAATATACACTTGAATATATCTTATCAGCAATGAATAAAGCGGCACCATTGTTTCGATGGAGAGAAAAACCTATAATTTACTCAGGGTTGTGATCGGAACACAATGACATATTTTAGTTCAGTTTGATATCCAATCAATTCAAATTTGTAAAACAAAAATGTCAACCAATTTCTTAAGAATAATTGTATTAAAAAAATGGAAAATTACTTTATTTCCTTGGAAATCTAGTGTAATTACATTTATACTTTTTTTATTTTAAAAATATACATTAACCCCCCTTTTTAGTATACATTCACAATTCTTTTTCAGTATTTTAAATATATATTTACTTGTTCTTAAAAAATAAGGAAGGTAATTATATATATATTTTTAAAATAGAAAGATGTGTCTGTAATTAGGATAAACATTAAAAGAGATGAATGTAATTTATAAAAAAAAAAATGTGTATAATTTAATACAAATTTTAGTTTGATTTATATTTACATTATGAATGGAAAAGTCATAAGATATGCAATTAAACCACGTCTTGTAATAAATTCTTTTGAAAAAAGATTCTTATTTGGATTACACTGTATTAAATTTTCTTATAAATAATACTGTGGATGGATATTTGATTCACTTCTCCCTATTTTATTTTTTCCACCATAATACACGATTAAGTAATAAAAAGTACTATTAGAAGTAAAATTATACTTTATAACTTTAAAATTTTATCGAGTGATAATTTATATTTTTAAACTTTGAAAGCCTATAAAATTATATCCTTTCATTTTAAATAAGTTACAAATTATTCCTTTAAAATTTTAAAAAAATTATTAAAATATTAATTATAATTATTAGTTTTAATAGTAAAAGACATTGCATATGCATTGTTGAAGTCTTCTTCCTTCTCTTAAAAGACACCAAGCAAGCATTGAACATATGATAACTATTCTTTAAATTTAAATCATAAAATTTATATTCTAATTATTAAATAAGATATTTAATTTGAGTTTCATATTTTACAAGTAAATAAATAATCTCTTAACAAAATATATGTGATATATTTACTAGTTTAGAATTGATTAATAATTAATTAATATTTTCATAGTTTCTTCAATTTAAAGGAAATTATTTGTAATTTTTTTATTTTTTCAAAATATAATTTGTACGTTTTTATAAATTTAAGGGAATAATTTATGATTTGGTAAAATTTTAAGGGTGCAATTGTCATCTCCCCATCTTAAAAGTTACCGGAGAATGTCCCTCATCTGAGTCAACTCTCTTCAGTTGACCGGTTTGTTTAGGGCTTCACTTGTTCACAAGCGGGGGTTTCTAAGAACTGAAGGTCGTATATACATAAGGGTGCAATCAGACACAACTAAGAGAAAAGGCATAAAGATGGGAAGAGAAAGAGAAGTTCAGCAGCAGCAGCCGGTGGCATACACAGTGGAGCAGCTTGTAGCCGTTAATCGTTACAATCCCGATATTCTTCCCGATCTCGAAAACTATGTCAACGAGCAGGTTTTCATCTCCCTTCTATTTTTCCTTTCTGTTCAATCATTCTGTTGATTGGGTAATTTTCTTGCTATAAAAAGTGTAATTTGTTTAATTTGTGTTTGTATGTGGTCCTTTGTAAACTGGATTTTGATTAATTGAGATTGAAATATTTTGTTAATGTTTGTGTGCGTAGTGGATTTCGTTGTCGCTAAGAAACTAACTTATCCAAAATGGTTTTGAAGTGATATGTTGATATCGATTGCTTTATCTGGGTCTGAAATAAAGACGATGGGAAAATGGGAGAACTGAACATTAATTTATGTCTTTGTTCCCTGGTAGGAGTTGCATTTGATGAGATAGAAAGTTATTATTCTCATCCATATTAATTTTTTTTTTTTTTTTATAAAATCCTCATGGATATCTTTTTTTCTCTCTGCGCAGTATGTAATGAAAATAATTGCCACTCCATTTTCGTTCCTTCATTTTTATTATCTTATCCAGCTTCCATGTTTCCATCACCTTCATGATGGATATTCTAATGGTTGGTTTGGGAGTACGGAAGGGAAATGCAGGGGACTGAAAGGTGGAGGGCAATCTTCCCAATTTTAGTTTATTTTTTGGATGATAGTCTTGCCCCCCCCTCCCCTTCTCTTCTTTTCATTCAGTGAATTATACTATTTAATTATACTATTGTTCAGAGTACTGATTCAGTGATTTGTACTATTGTTCTATTTCCTTTTTACCAGGTTGCCACACAAACGTACAGCTTGGATGCAAATCTTTGCCTTCTCCGCCTCTACCAGGTATATTGCCTATCATATTAGTGAGGAAAGATAGACAGAGCATTCCTCTGTTCAAGTTTTGGCACTATAAGTCTTGCTTTCATTGGTCATTGTATTTATTTAAAAAAAAATTATTTCCATTTTTTAATATTTTTTTTTCCTCTTGCATTCCTGTACTATATCTCATTTCAGGTTTTGGGTTTAAGATGATGGCTCTCAAATTGATAAGATACTCTGTTGGTTAGTGCTTAGTAGTAATAATTTGTTTATTTATTATTGCAGTTTGAACCAGAGAGAATGAGTTCCCAGATTGTAGCCCGCATATTGGTTAAGGTCTGTGTAACCTTTTGAATTTGAAGATTCCAAAGCTGTACTCTGATTATATGGAAAGGTTTCAAAGGATATGGATGATAGTTGTAGTGCATTTTTTCCTTTATTATTATTTATTTTGAACAGGCCCTCATGGCAATGCCAGCTCCAGACTTTAGCTTGTGTCTCTTTCTCATTCCAGAACGTGTGGTATAATTCTCTTACATTTTCCTTCCGTTTGATATCCTTGTCCTTGTCCTTGATCAGATGCATGCAAAACCTCAAGTTCAAATAGTGAAGTTGTTGATGTTATTTTATTTTATTTTTGTTGTTGGGGGGGGGGGGGGGGGGGGGGGTTCCCTATGGTTATTCAGTTTTCGTCAGCTACTTCACATCTGCTTTTAGATTTCTATGATTCCCACTTGTATCATGATCGGTTTGGTTCCTTGTTGTCATCATAAGGGTGGCATTTGGGTTTATTTAATACTTTTGTTTGTTACAATTCTTAGCAAATGGAGGAGCAATTCAAGACACTGATTGTTTTGTCACACTACTTGGAGGTAAGCCATTAAGCATTGGCTTTAATTTCTCAAGGACTTGCCTATAATATGGAGTTAATCCGTGTTTCATTTTTAGACAGGAAGATTTCATCAGTTCTGGGAAGAAGCATCAAAGAGCCGTCATGTAGTTGAAACTGTGCCAGGTAATGATTTGCTGATTGCTGTGTCTGGTATGGTTGTTATCAGTTATTGGCCTAAGAACTATGAAGAGTAATAGAGTTTGAAAGCTTTATCCATGGTGTTCTTAGTTTGGATATTTGATAACTGCTTAGTTTCATTGTGCACTAATTTATTGTGTGCCATTTGGAAGCCCCATGGTCCTTCCAGATGGAAAGGATAGAATTTAGTTGTCATGAAATGAGAGATGCCATTTCCTTGCCCTGACCTACTCTTTCGTCTTGTTCTAGATCATTCTTGATATAGCACCATTGTATGCTGTAACTTTCTTGCACTGTTGTACCGTGCTGTTGCAGTGCCGTGTAATATAAGTATTACATTTCTGCAAATAATTGGAGATGCTGGCTCACCTTAATTAAGCTGTTTTTTCCATGTTTAGTTTTGATGCTGATTGAGATTTCTAGCTTTAATTTATTTTTGCATGCTTATGCACTAGTCTGAATCCAAGTCAACTGCAGGATTTGAGCAAGCAATTCAAGATTATGCTATTCATGTCCTTTCCTTAACTTACCAAAAGGTTCCTAGATCTGTGCTTGCTGAGGTATACTGTAGTTTTGTCCCATTTGAAGCTTTTGTTTTTTTAATTTATCACTGAAATGGGCTTTTAAACTACTTATCTTGCTTCTGTGGAAGAACTGACTACTTAAACTGCTTACTTTGCTTCTACATCTCGCAGGCAATCAACATAGAAGGTTTATCCTTGGATAAATTTCTTGAACACCATGTTGCCAAAAGTGGTTGGGTTATTGAGAAAGGTCATAACGGCAAGGGTCAACTCATTGTTCTGCCGAAAAATGAATTTAATGACCCGGCTTTGAAGAAAAACACAGCAGATACTGTACCATTGGAGCACATAACTCGCATCTTCCCTATTCTTGGCTGACCATTCTGTGAGTGCCAGTTTCGTCTGCCGGCAGGAGACTTTCATTTTGAAATTAGTTGGAGGAACATCTTGCGGTCGCTTTTCCCTTTAGACTGCATCAGGTTGAGGATTCATACACAATTATTGTCATATTTTATCTTCTATGTTAAACATCCAAAGTTAATTTTAGTTGCTCTACTAAGCATTATTATTCTTTAGATACATGAAATCTCCTCTGGTTATATTCAGAGACTAGTGGGGTCAGAGAATAATGAATAAGAGTTTGGTCTTAAAAATTCTTGGAAAGAACAAAAATATAACACTTTGACCCAGACCACCACACCCTCATCACTAGGAAGCATTGGAGTAAGAAAATACAAAAACAAATATAAGATTGGATCCCATAATTTATAGGGCAACTTGCAGGTTCAAGTAATATATGCTTCTGCATCTACTTAAGCTGCGAGACATGGTTCAAAATGACTGCTTTGCAAAAACCACAGATAGCAATGTTAGTACCATGAGAGGCCTAAATTTTGCAGTTAGTTTATAATAAACTATCAAAATAAAATGAGTTATCTTTAATACTAAAACTGGAGCTCCGATTAGCAGTGAAACAATATTTACAAGCGTGTGCACCTACGATGAAAATGGAACGGCGACAGAAGCAATGAGCTCCAGAAACCCAGAAAACAAAGAATTTTACAACTGTTTTGTAATTTACTCTTTCCTACAATTCCTTAAAGTTTTGACTGACATTTTCACAACACAAACAATTCTGCAATTCAACACACTAAGCCGGAATTGCTTCTTTGATTATGCAGAAGCCAACTACATCTGTGCTTTCCTTTGTTCACTCCCTCATCATAATCTCTCTCTTTGTAGCCACTTCTAGTCAGCATATGTAGAGCAACCCAAGTCAACTAAACGTGATTTATATATTAGTGCAAGGCTCACTTTGCCAGAATTTAATGGCGAAGTGTCTGTCCAGAAGTCACCCATTCTGCAAAACCATCCGGAAAATCCTCTGCAGCATTGGACCGTGCTAATGCCAGTCCAGTTTCACCGTCTCCCTGAGAATATTACACAAAATAAGTAACTCACAAAGACCGAGCCATTGAGGAAAGGAAATCAAATACTCTCGTCTTCTGGAGAATAACCAGTTTGTACATGACATCGACCTTGTACACATCCTACGAATGAGAACAAGTCTTGTGCGCATAAATACATCATCCACTATCAAGTATTCAGATTGCAGCAACACCTAATACTCTTAATTTGTCCAAGAACAATTGCAGGTTCTTTTCTTTTTTTTCTTTCTTTTTTTTTTTAATGAATATGTAATTCCAATGTATGCTACAAAACTTCGCATAAAGCAGCCAGTGAATGTTACAGGACTACCATGGATATTCAGAAAAGGCAATCTATTACAAAGAGAAAACAAAACTAGAGGAAAACTAAAGGAGTTCTGAGGGTGTTATTTGGCCTATTTCAGAAGGGGTGGTACCTTCATGCTGGAACCATTTTCACTAGTAGAGGGAATTGTTTCACTCATAACTTCATTGACAACATTTTCAGATGAAAGCCCAGTAATTGGAGAGTTTGTAGTAACCGATGACCTGCATTCATTACAAATGGGTCTCTTATAGTAATCATGAAACATCTTTAGTAACCATGATAATGTGGAGCTATCAAATCAAAAGTAATGTTATTAGTCATTTTCTCATCCCACACTTTCTGGCTATGTTTCTTCCCCTATAAAAGAAAAAAAAATAAAATCCTGCAACTATACAGCATTGGTAGCACTTGTACAATTGCCTAGCTGAATACAATAGAGCCTTACCTCTCATATGGCTCTTCTTCACATGAATTTCCCGAAGAAGATAGCCAATCTAGGTCAACAAAGTTAGAACAGTGGAATGAATCCACATGCTCAGAAGAGTAAATATGATCACTTTCAGGGCAGTGGTTTTTTTGCATGTCTCCAAATAGCCGTCTCTGAGGCATTGAGGGAGTATACCTAAACCAGCACAAAGAAGAACATGATTTAGATACTGACTAGATAGACAAAATAAGTAGCTGAATGTCATCATGAAAGCAGGCAACATAAATTTCTAACCTGTATGAGCATAGTATTCGATATTGTTAAGACAATTTAGACTACAAGTCATATGCTTCCTTTTTCTAATTGGGCATTTTACATAAGCACAGCAAAGGATACTAAGAAACTGAGATTTTATCTTAACTGGAATAAAGTTTCTCCTTCCAGAATACAAATATTCAGTGATACTAATATCCAGTACAAACCTTGAGTATGCCAAGTCACTGTCAGAAGTTGATATTTCAGGTGAAGACTCGGTGAAAGCCTTGCTTCCTTCTTCTGACCGGTCACCTGAGTTGGAGAACGTTTTTAGCTTAGCATCTGGGGCTGACATAGGTGTACAGCTGTCATTAAGAACATTTCCGTCTGAAAAGGATCTCTTGAAAATTGACCTAAGAAACAAATTTCAGTGTTATCACATAAGCTGCATCAACAGAATACACCATGCTGAGCAATGTCCCCAACACTTCTTTGTAAGATTTCAGCATCTACATGTAGCAAATAGTTCCATATGAAAATTAAACAAGCTACTCTACATAAGAGATGCAAGGCACGCCATTAACCATATCAAATGGGAGTTATGACCAAACATGTCACTTACAATGACAGACGTGATTATAAATATTTCATTTCTAGAAGCACCAAAACTTTTGAGTGAGTGATATAGAAAATACAGAAGGAATGGGGGGCACTAGAAGTTCAAGGTGGGAAAACCCCAACTAGACTCTCTAATATATGAATTATTTAGCACTATAAATGTATATACACAATTAGGCAATGATTGCTCATACAATTGATTTTCTGGCTACCTTTCATCTTCATCTGCATGTCTCCCTGCATCAGAGCACCTATTGAAACCCAACTCCCATGCTGCAGGCTTACCCTGTAGCGGCTGAAAATCCCCCAGAAATCTGCTCCAATAAATAGAAAAATCATTTTATGAGAAGTAGAAAAGAATAATTATTTGAAAGACATTTTTAAAGAGAAAATATATCACAGAAATTAATAGTTGAATATCATTTTATGATTAGTAGAAAAGAATAATTATTTGACAGACATTTTTAAAGAAAAAATATATCACAAAAAATAAGTAACTGAATATCAACCAATACGAGCCCCACAGATATTTGATGATGAAGAGAAATGCCACATTAACTTGGCTCAGATGGATTTTTTTTTACAGAGGCAGGATTGCTACTTCCCAAGGTATACCCAAAAAAAAAAAAAGGAAACAAAAGAGTTATAAAAAAAAAAAAAAAGAGATAAGGAGAAATCAGTATCATGCAGCATTGTTGAAGATGTGTCCAACAGAGGTTTTCACCTGGGCCAAAATGGTATACTCTCTTAGGAGATGGAATCTACATGGACATCTAAATGAAATTTCTGAACTGCCTTCCAGCCAAATGTATGCAAAAATAGAAAGTGAGCAAAATTCCCGAAAGTACAACAACCACTGAGCCTATCTCATTACATGTGGCTGGCTACATGAATCATTTGACACCGTTGTATTCTATCAAAACCAGAACTTTAGTAAAAGTCCACTTTGAGATAAGATCATTTTTAACGATGATCTCTAAAGTGTGCTAAATCTCACTTAATCTCTTTTAACCCGTGTTTTTAATGGCAAAAATCCCAAAAACAAACCAACAAAATCCGAAACACCACCCCCATGTCCCACAGAGAAGAAATTAGCAGAAATGTGATATTAACTGTGATACTAGATATCAAATTATCAATATTTCATCACATCAGAATTTTGTACCTACATAAAAACAATTTGGGGTAAACGCACTCACTCTCCTCTATGAAAGCTTAGTACCAAAAGATAATGATTGGGTTCAATTCATTTTGATGAAACAGATGGTGGAGCTAAACTCAGGCAGACTGAACAGTAGTGGGAGTAGTCATTGTTCTGTTAGTACCCTTGGCGTCGCTTCAGTGGATTCAACACTTGGGGAATAGCCCCCATCTTATGTATGAGCCTAAAGGTCCCTAGCAGGTTTAGAGTGCCACATCTGTTTACCCATTTTGCTGTAGCCCCACTCTAAAAGGAAAAAAAAAAAAGAGAGAGAGACGCCACACTTTACAGTAGGAGTCTTAAGTCAGAACTACCGTTAACATTTAGACATTGAACACCACCCGCATTTAAATATCCAACTCAACCATGATTCCAAAAAGTCTGCATGGCAAATAACAAACAGAAATAGGACCTCCTTACTACTAACATAGTATTAGAATTATTTTTAAGTAAAATCTTTTCTAAACAGTTCTGATTAAAAAAAGTATTCAAATATGCATTGATTTTATTTTATTTTATTTTTAAATTATGATTATCAACCAGATAAGAATTAGAAACCAACTCCATCATAGCCATTTGGAGTTTGAGAATGATATTTTAAAAAAAGTGAACAGAAAAAAGAACAAACTAGATTAAACACATGCTACAGATCCAACTGCTGAAAAATAATATAACATGGAGGCATCTTATAAATAAAACTGACAAAATGGGACTTTGGTACATACACATTAATGGCATATTGCTTCTCTGCATCCATGTATGCATTGCTGTAATAGCGTTGAAGAGTCCTAAAGAACTCCTGAGACTGTGTTGCAGCTCTCCACTGGCCCCTCCTCTCAGAGAATATCTACACAACAGGAAAAGGCAAAGAAAAAAATTATCAGCTCACTAGCCCTTTGTTGGGTTCAATAGAAAATAATAGGAAAGAAAATTGGTAGAAAAACAAATTTTCTCTTGTTTGGATGCATGAAAGAAAATGAAAAGAAATGAAAAGGGGTAGAAAAATAAAGCAAGGGGCCCACCCTTGCTTTTTTTCTTTATAATTGACGAGAAAATGGTAAGAAAACAAAGTTATTAACATTTTGTTCTCAAACTGCCCCTATTATCTTTGTGCCATATATCATCTGTGGGGGTTTTTTTTTTTTGGCAACCCAAGTTTCTTCTTGTAACTCCAGTTTGAGCCAAATGAAATGAGTGTGTATATAAAGGTATAGGTATGTTGTTCAGTTTTAATAATCCAACCAGAACAAAGAATTCTCTGACATATAAAACGCGTTAGTGCATACATGTCTGTGTGTGTGTGTAAATTCATACTATTTACTTGATATTTATTATGATTATAATTTATTGATGAATTAGGAAAACGATATTTATATATAAAATATGAATTTTATGTAAAAGTACACTTATAGTAAGTGTAGAATTATGTAAATAAAATAGATAGTTATTTGTTTTAGATTATTTAGTAATTATCTATATCTATTCCTAATTAGACTAGGTAATTTATTCCTCTTGAATCCCAAATAATTATCAGATTCTTTGACTCTCAGCTACCACAAATTAGTCCTAAAATTATCTACAATCATTCGTTCTACCCTCCATCAAATTGATTTCATCCAAACACCAACTTAAATTCCAAATATTCAGAAAAAAAAAAAAAAAAAGGGGAAGCAAGAACCTGAACCAGAAGCACAAAAAAAAAAAAAAAAGAGAAAACCAGCCAGAACCTATTTCTAGCCAATATATATATATATATATATATAATTACAGGATCAAACAATGATAATACCTTAAATAGCCAACAAAAACCCAAACCTACCAATAACTTTTCTCTTTCTTTTTCTGGCACACAAACTATATGCAGTGAAAAATTGAATGACAACAATTACCCTTCATGGGCTGACTCTATTGAATTATGGTTCATGGCCAACAGAGTCAATGATCACTTAACCACAACTAGTGAAAATATTTCTGATTCTCAGAAAAGAAAATTGGAAGAAAACTGATGCACAATTGTGTATTATTATGACAATCCATTATTCCGGAATTGATTGTCTATTTCCGTCCCTACAAGATATGTTATCTTTTCTCGGAACTAGCTAAACAACTCTACAACAACATTAAAAGGATGTATAGTGCAGCCACCAACTTAGTGAATCTCAAGCAATCTGACCATAACATGTCTGCATATTTGACCAAGGCTCAAACAACCATCTTCAATATCAAACAATTTATTGTCACGACTAATACTAAAGAATTAGAAACCAAATTGGATCAACTATGCATGATTTTTTATCCTCCTTGGGATTCATCTGGACTATTACTCTATGCGTAATCAAATCCTTACGAGTTCAAAAGTTCCTATAGTTAGGAGTTTGATTTCAAGGTTACTTCATACACCTCTGAGTACTCACAATTCTATAGACATTTCAACCTTTATCTCACAAACTAGTTCTCATGGCCGAGGGGGAGGCCGTGATAATAGAGTTGGTCGTACTATTGGAGGCCGTGATGGTAATCGTCTTTATTGTACCCACTACAAGAAGCTTGCGCACACACAGGATCGTTGTTATTTCTCCATGGATTCCCTAAGAAAAGGAATAAATCAACAAATGTTGCACAATTTGAAAATGAGACGAATAATCAGAATTCTCAATCTGATGTATTATTGGACTTTGAGTACAAACAATTTCTTCAATTTAAGGCCTTCCTGCTAGCCCAATCATCAACAGCTTCCGCTTCCACTAGTAATTCCACGATTTGTCTATCACAAACACATGATTCATGGATCCCAGACTCTGGAGCATCCGATCACAGTAACCGATCTCTTTTCACCCATATAATGCCTCGTGTCTCTTCTCATACAATTATTTTAGTAGATCGCTCCAAAACCATCGCTAAAGGCATAGGTCAAGCTAAAATAAGTTCATCAATTCCTCTTAAATCTGTTCTCTGTCTCTTCGTCCCTAATTCTCCTTTTAATCTTATTTCCATTAGTCAACTTACCAGTTCTTTAAATTGTTCAGTTACTTTTACTGCTGATTCTTTTCTTGTACAAGATAGGGGTATGGGACAGATGATTGGCACAGGAAGTGAGTTTCGTGGATTATATTATCTTCATCCAACAACTTCAATAGCATGTTCCACATCTAAATCTCTTGAACTGCTTCACCAATGCCTTGGTCATCCAAATCTTTCAAAGTTTCAAAAAATTCATCCTCATTTTTCTAATTTATAGTTTTTAAATTGTGAGTCGTGTCAACTTGAATGTTTGTTCATCTTTTTCGAGAAGAATCAATAATAGGGTTGAGTCTTCATTTTCTATTGTCCATTTTGATGTTTGGGGTCTAAGTCAAGTCACTTCATCCTTAGGTTTTCGTTATCTTGTTACGTTTATTGATGATTATTTAAGATGCACTTGGTTATATTTAATGAAAGATCATTCAAAATTATTTTCTATTTTTGCATCCTTTTGTTTTGAGATTAGAAATTAATTTAATAAGTCTATCCAAATATTGCATAGTGATAATGCTAGAGAGTATTTCTCAACTAAGTTTTCTTCTTATCTAACCTCTCATGGTATCTTACATCAATCTACTTGCCCTCATACCCCTCAACAAAATGGAATTGCTGAACGTAAAAATCATCATTTAATTGAGACAGCATGCACCCTCCTACTACATTATAATGTTCCTATTCGGTTTTGGGGTTGTGCTGTTCTCATCGCTTGTTATCTCATTAATTGCATGCCATCTTCTATTTTAAATGATCAAGTGCCTCACGATATCTTGTACCTTAATGAAACCCTTTATCCTATACCCTTCATGTCTTCGGTTGTATTTGTTTTGTTCATAATCTTTCTCCAAGTCTCAACAAAATGTCTGCTAAAACTATCAAATGTGTCTTCTTAGGGTATTCTCATCTTAAAAAAGGATACAAATGCTACTCTCCAACGTCGAATTGTTACTATGTCTCAACAGATGTTATCTTCTTTGAAACATTTGCATAGTTCACCACATCCATTGAGTCCTTTATAGTCTTCGAAGTTCTACCCACCTCTCAATTTGCCTCTATAGAGTCACCAATTTCTCAACTCCAGGATCAACAGCCTCCACTTCTCACTTACCATCAATGTCCTTGCCTGGTAGACATTGAAGAAGCTCCTATTGAAATACCAGGTGACTCTCCTTTTGTCTAAACGGTTGCACTCCTTTTGTCTAAACGGTTGCACTGGCCCTAAATCCTCCAGATAACATTCCCATTGTTCTTCGTAAAGGTAATCGTTCCACTTGTAACCCTCATCCCATTTACAATTTCGTAAGTTATTATTGCTTATCACCAACCCACCATAACTTTGTATCAACCTTGTCTTCTATTTCCATACCTAAGACAATTAAGGAGGCTCTCTCTCATTCGGGTTGGCGGAAGGCTATGATTGATGAAATGATTGCTCTAGACTCTAATGTAACATGGGACCTTGTTCCCTTACATCTAGTAAAACACCTGTAGGATTTCAATGGGTTTACATAGTGAAAGTTGGCCCTAATGGTGAAATTGAATGTTTGAAGGCTCGTCTTGTAGCTAAAGGCTATGCCCAGACTTTTGGAGTTGATTATACTAATAATTTCTCTCTTGTGGCTAAGATTACCTCTATACGCCTACTTATCTCCATGGCTGCCATCAGCAACTAGCCCTTTCATCAGTTAGATATCAAAAATGCCTTTTTTTCATGGTGATTTACAAGAAGTATATATGGTGCAACCTCCTAGGTTTGTTGCTCAGGGGGAGTCTAGACTAGTTTGTTGCCTAAACAAGTCCTTATATGTATTGAAACAATCACCTTGGGCTTGGTTTGGAAAATTTTGTCAAGTCATTCAAGCATTTGGAATGATTCAGAGCAAAGCTGACCACTCAGTATTTTATCAATACTCTTCATCTAATCTTTGCATATTTTTAATGGTGTATGTGGATGATATAGTCATCACTGGAAATGATCATGTTAGCATTGATCGGTTGAAGCAATATCTATTTCAACATTTCCAAACAAAAGATTTGGGTAAGTTGTGGTATTTTCTTGGGATTGAGATAGCCCAATCAAAAGATGGGATCACTATTTGTTAGAGAAAGTATGTTTTAGACATCTTGGAGGAGACAAGGATGATAAACTATAAACCTATAAATTCTCCAATGGATCCTAATGTTAAGCTTCTACCAGACCAAGGGGAGTTGCACTCAAATCCAGGAAGATATCGTAGATTGGCTGTATAGAGTTGTCATTTATTAATATAATTTTTGCTTTCCTTCCACTTTTCCACATAACCAAAGAAGAAAATATTTTTGCTTTCATTTTCTTTCCTCTTATTTTCTACTTATCCAATCAACCAAAAAAAAAAAAAAATCTTTCCTTTATTTTCTTTCCTTTCCTTTTTCTTTTTCTCTTTGCATCCAAACATAGGGTAAGGGTTGAATAGTCCTTTTGATACACCAACGTGTAAATTAGTTCAACAGTGATTCTAAGGGACCCCCTACAACTGCCGCTACTTGGTCCAATTACCTGTGAAGTGGGATCTAAAATAAAAGAAATAAACCCAAGAGATTAACCAGCTGTTACTAGGGTAACCCCACTATATTATGCATGGCATAAACATACATATAATTTCATGATTTATCCATAGTGGGAATTGCCTACATAACATTAATCCACATGTTACCAATAAGGAAATTAACAGTGTATAAGATCCTACCCAGACAACAAAATTAGATAGGTACAAACTATAGTTACCACTTTTAAATCACTGATTAATGAAGAGGACTGCTTTAGCAGAACATTAAGATTGAAAACTATACTTATGTAACAAAAGCCTAAGCCCAAAACAAAATTTAAAGTATCTATCCAAGTGGCTTCAATTAAGAAGAAATCAATCTAGCAAAGATGTCAGGCATTATGCTAGATCAGATAGTAAAAACTGAAGCAATTACAAAGAGACCCACAATTTCAACTCACCTTGTTGTGAGCAGCAGAACCACCATACTGATGTGCAAGCGTGTCACCCATTCGCTCATAAAAGCCCATCAAATTATCAGCTACAGGATCATCAAGCTCAACTTTTGGGTGATCAATAACTCCCAAAGCATGGAGCTGGCGGCCAAGAGCAGCCAAACCATATGCATATTGTGCAACATTGGTGCGATCTAAGCAGTCAATGCAATTGGTTCTCAGCACCCCCCTCTGAAACATGGGCAGCTTGACAGAATGATTTCCATTGGAAACATCATTGTCTCCACTTTGTTTCCTCTCTATATCAACATTATTTCCCCCACTTGGTTTCCTCTCTAAATCAACATTATTTCCTCCACTAGGCTTACTCTCTAAAATATTAGCACCCTCATTTTTGTTATCAACATGGCTTGGAGACAAAAAGCTTCCCTTATCAACATTGCTGCATGCAAAACTTTACATCAGAAAACAAGGAGTGGTAGTCAAAGACTTTAGGTACCTCACCTGTCCATCAATATTCAGCCATTTCTTTTTTTTTTTTTTTGGGTCAGCATGACTCATCATTCTAAACAACATTTCTCATCACTACTTGTCGTTATCATTGTCTCAAGATATTATGCAAGTTAAAATATAAATAAACGAAAAGGGAAATTGGTGAAAGTAGTCCTTGTAACCGATTGAAGAACTTACTTTGTAGATGGCCATCTCAGACAGTCCTCTGGTCTCAAGGTTGGAGTTGTAGTCACTTGGCAATAGAAAAAACCAGTTAATGTCAATGCATATGCAGCCACTTTGGCCAGAAGCAGCAAGACATTGGCAGATTTGCTGGAAGGAGAGAAAGCCAAAAGAAAGAATCCTCTTAATTCAATTTCCACAATAAGTTATATAGTCACACATGGAAGACTAGTACATATTACCAAAGGTATTTTACCTCTGGAAATGTTTGTGCAGATCCCAGTGAAGGAACCTAAGACGGTCCTCATCTGATAAATCTTTATTGATGAAGTCGATTGCATTAGCAAACTCTGTACGAAGTATGGACTCACGAGGCTTCTTCTCATGGGTCTGTTGGTTTTTTTTTTAAAAATCCAATATCATCACATAAGGTGTGGAACACTATATTCCTATTTTTGCATAAATTTCACTCATTCATAATAAAATCTGCCCTATTCCTTTAATTTTAGCAAATATTATTACACAAAAATCATTGAAAACATATTAAATATATAACATCTGTAGTTGTGTCAACACCCTTCTGTGGATAAGGTGTTGACCAAGATACAGTACAATTGCATATTGAGGAAATTAGATAATGAAATGCATAAAGAAGGGAGAAAAATAAACCAATTTCCTTCAAAAAATAACAATTACCTTTATTAAATTCAGAATTATTATGGGATTCCCATATCTTTTAACAAGATTTCCAAAGTGAAGTCTGGTGGCTTGAAAATACTGATCCTTCTTGGACACTGGGGAAGCAAAAGAAATTACTAAATAAGCAAACACACAGGCTGTCATTAACACCAAAGTAAAGAAAATGAGGGAACATTTAAATTTCCTGGGCATACATATAATATCTGGTTTAAGGTTTAAGCGTGAAGTTTCCTGTGACCAGAAAAGAGGGATTGAACCACGGTTCTGGACAACAGAACTCATTTGGACAGGAAAACCTTCAGGGACATCCTCAAACACAATTTGTTCTGTCTCAACATCATTAGCCACACTGCCATTCTCATTAACACCTCGTCTCAAATACCTACAAAACATAACTGGATAAATGAGGCTGAGGATTGCACATATCAAAGCTACAACATATGCTTACTTGAAAGTGGTCAAGATATGTAATGGTTCATATTTTCAAAATTTGTAGATAATAGCACAACAGTTTGTCTTTTGATTTTTTTCTTGATAAGAAAAACTAGATTCAAACTTCAAAGTAGAAAGAAAACTTAGAGAGGAGCAGGCTAAAATGCTGTCTTCAGTATAGAAACAAAAGAAAAAACAACAAAGAAAAAAAAATTAGCTGAGCCTTTTGCAAGTTGGCCAAGGAGAATCCCTCAATCCCTCCACTTCTTCATCCATACCAGTACCACAAATAAGCAAGCCCATTCCTTAGTGAACAACAAATAGGAGGGCCTCATATTTCTTTTCCTCCTCTAACATCCATCATAATGTATCTGACTATAACCTTTTCCTTTCTCTCTCTATTAATGTTTCTTACTCTACCCATCCTTCCCAATTTTCAAGTTTGTACTGCTTGCAGTATGCTTAAAAGTTTTACATGATTGCTTTCAAGTTTGTACTTATAATCAAGTTGGTTAGGCTAAGAAAATAGTTTATAACCTAAAATGCTTAATGGGGAGGGGGGAAGAAAGATGCTTAATCCCATCAAAAAATCATGAGGATAGATAGATTCCTTGCTGTTACTCTCCTGCACTTCCTTACCCAGATATATACCTCCCTCCTTGCCAACTCTTTCACCAAACATAGAGCAATAGATTTATATCGAGACTTCAGAAGCATAATGGCCATTGAAAACAACTAGAAATTGGTCAGAGCATGTGAATTAAGTCCTCAGCAGTCACAATCATCAGTTCCATTGAACACTTAAAACTGCCTACTGACAAAAATAATTTATCTGAAGTATGTTAACACCTGAGATTACAGATGGATTATAGTTAGCTGAAGCCATGTATAGCATAATCATATTGAGAAATGGAATGCATTGTAGTGGATAGAAGAAAGTATATTATGTGTCAACTGTCAAGGAAGAAGTAAAGAAAACATTATAAATTTTTATACCTAGTGCCAGCAAAATGACGTGACCTTCTTGCAATAAGGGTGAGTATAAACTCTCGTCCAGATATGGTAAGCGTGTCCTATTACACCCATAAGAAAGACATCAGATAATCTAGCTCAGAATCGCAGAACAAACCCTTCAAGTTGACAGAAATGAATAGTACTTAACCCCACCACTTAACAGAATTAGTCTATAAACAAAAATGATATCCAGTTCAGAAATGATAATATCAGAAGCAATAGCATCTAGATCTTTTGCACTAAACTAATGACAAACAACTAAACAATATCTAAACCCTTGCACTTGAATAATTTGTATCAAACAACATTGCAAATTGTTATATTGAAAAAATACAAAGCCCAGGGCCTCCAATGTGCTTAGCAAGCAAAGCATATAATAACAGCGTTTAAGAAACATCCCCTAACAACAGGCGGCCCAACCCATCAGAATACCTCCTACCATTTCACTGAGCAAGTCATTATGAATTTCCTATACTTACGGGGTGAAGCTGAATATCCTTTTTATTTTATTTTGACCTTTTTTGTAAAAACAAATATATAATGGCATGGCATAAGTAGATGCCTGTCAAGTGTCAGCATGTCCCTATCAAAACAATTATCAGCTTGCTGTGTTTTACCACTGCTCACTGTAGTATTTATTCTTTAAATAGGATCTAGGACCCATTATTTTGATTGATTCGATTTACCTTATGTTTAATCAATTCTCCTATTTCTAAGTGAACCAAATAAGTTCATATGTTGCAGAAATATATTAAAATTCGTATTATTCATCTTGCACACTTGTCAGTATGATTAATAGGTAGCACCACAGTTAATAATTGAATTAACATTTACACACGACTCTCATATAAAATTAATGAAAAATATATTTCATATAAAAATTATGGTGGGCTGGTTTTTTAAATTTTTCAACAATTTAATCAGCTAATAACAACTCAACTCAGAAGCTGCCCAAGTTCCTCTATATGAGTGTGTGTCAGTAATCTTGCAACATTTATAATGTTGAAGGGAATATATAGAAAGAAAGCATGACATATTGTGAGGTAACATGTATCAGAGTATTCACTTCCAAAGACTTTTATTTCTCACCTGTTTAAAAAAGCCATACACTAATGCAACTGTCCAAAGAGTATTTTGGAGGTGATTCCTAATTCCCCGAGTCAAGAACTCATTCCAGACAAACATGGTCTCATAAAGGACATGACTTGTCTCATTATCACACAAGTTCTTTTGAAGGCTACGCATAATGTGGTATGAGTAGCTGAAATAGAAGTCCTTTGTAAGGTCAACCATGTGCATGAGTTTCTTGTACCTAAGACATCAACAGAAAAGATTATAATTAACACAAAAACCTGTCAGAATTTAGTATGCTAAAAATGGTACAGGGCTAAAATACTATGTCAAAATGAAAGATAGTTTAAAAATAAAGATCAAGAACCACTCAATAACTTTAAGTTGTATCATATTTCATCATAAACAAATTCTAGTAATATCAATGAAACTTTGGAACAAATTATCTTTATATTCAAATCAAACAAAAGAGATGCAAATGGTAATAAAAAAATTTCAAATACTTTTATAGTATTTTTGAATATTTATGAAAAAGTGTATGGAAACAAGTGCAAAATTCCAACATCAGACACAGACAGAAACTGAAAGAAGAACAGCAGTGCACACAGATAAGAACAAATCCAATGTTACTTCCCTATTCTAGATGGTTAGAGAAAACAGATATCAGCAATGAATGAATTCAATACATATACGTGTAAATATATGCTGAGCATCCCTTGGGCTAACTTCCAGATTTTTTATTTTTCTTCAGAAGTACAATAGTGATAACATGAGAGATCATAACCACCTGTTTTCATTTCTAGAAGTGGTGATGTCAGATTGAACCGGAGAAAGTAGTGGAATCATCTCACTCTTTGAGACTGCATATACCGTATGACCACAGATTGCACCAATCTGCCTTCTTTTTGTGATAAGCAGCATATAGTAAGGCCCCAAAAACTTGATGAACCCTACAAGCAAAAAGCAGAAAAGCACAATGAGTTATCAAGATAATAATTGTTAATTTGTTGAGGGACAAGATATCATGGATCTACATAGTACATACCAATGATTCCATAACATGTCGTAACAAATTTCAGTCCACCTGTGGACTTGTTCCCTTCATGTATCCGCCTCAGCAAGTCAGAACACTCCCTTTCTGTATATGTGGTAGAATCTTCACTTATGTTTAGCTCAGAAGGATCTAGACGACCAATTTTAAGCACTCTCCAGTGTGTCCTACTCTTGTCCCTTCCTATCATGTAGAAGTTCTGTTGCATAAACATAAAGGCATTGCATAAGGCAACAATATATTTGAAGAACAGAAACACATGATAATTACCACAAATTCAACAAAGTGTTCAAGCTTTTAACTCAATATGGCTCAAATAGGTATCCTAAGCTTGACATACACATCAATTAACATGACATGATGATACATACTTTTACCAACTAATCACCAAAATCATGGACTCAGGCTGGAGGAGATCCAGCATAAATACAGCAATTGAAGGTACAAGGGAACTAACAAACATCCACAAAGATGCTCACATCACATGCGCAAAAAAAAAAAAAAGTTTTATTCAGATGCATTTTGCAAAGGCAAAATCCACATATAAATAGATTGCAGTAGGGGAAGAAATATGAAATAGTCAAAACAAGTGATAGGTTACCAAGTTTAGTGGCTTTCCTTCATTTGCCAAATTGGATATTAGACTGAGAAGCAGAATGAATGAGTTACTTGTAGTTAGTATTTTTTATATAGTTATAGTTCAGAGTATACATGAAAGATGTTCTGCTTTACTGTGAACATGATATCGAGATCTAGGTTAGCCCTAGCAGCTGCAGCCACTGCCACTACCACCACTGAAAAGCCTAGCTGGAGTTGTTATGCCCCCTGCTTCTAATGCTTCTGCACTGTTATTTTTTATTTTTTTTTCCATCCCTCTTCACCAACACTTCATCCCCCTTTTATTCTGGCGACCGTTTAAGGGCAGCAGCTAGCATGCCTTTGCAAGTTTGTTTCTTCTATTATTTTTGGTAGTTATTCTCTCTGTTTGTGTTCACCGTTAGCTTTCCCACTGCTGTGTTTGATTGCTGTAGAGCGTTTCCTCTCTCTAAGCTCCATTCAAACCAAAAATATGTCATCTACAAAAGGCACCCCTACACCTGCTCCTAATACAAAACCAATTGGGACTGCTTTTTCCTCTATTGTTACTGCAATTCCTGTGGTTACTACCAAAAAATTGCGAGGATCCATCAATTATTTGATTGGGCAGATTTTGTACAGCTACAGTTCATGGCACAAGATTATGAAGACCATCTTAATAAGGATGTTGATAAAATAGCAACTAATCACTAGCCACTTTGGAAGAAAATTGATGCCCAATTGTGCAGTATTCTATGGCAATCACTTGACCCTTAGCAGTCATGGCTCTTTTGAGTGTAGAAGACATGTAAGAAGTTATGGCACCAAGCAACTACCTTTTATACCAATGATATTCAGCGGTTTCATGATGTCATTAACAAGTTAATGAGCTTGAAATTAAAAGGCATGGATATGGAGAATATTGAGAGTTATGTAGCTTGTGTCCAATCTATAATGGAAGAGTATTGTTGCTTCCGTATGTAAAGAACTCCAATAAACACAATACTCAATAGAAGAAGTTGTTTTTTGTAGTGACTTTGTTGAGTCTTCCCACCAGAATTAGATCCTTCCATCAACAAGTTTTAGGTAATTCATCCATTCCATCTATGGAGGAGTTGTTTGCTAGATTGCTAAGGGTTACACCATTTGTTAAGGCTCCAGTTGCACCAACTCCAGTTGATCATTCTGCTTTGGCCTCCTAGTCCTATCAGATCTATCAGTCTTCACAACAGGTTTGTGGAAGATGTGAAGGTGGTTGTGATTGTGACTGTGGGGGTCAAGAGTGTCCTCAATGTTTCAATGCACAGATCCCAATATTGCAATATACAGTCTAAAGCAGTCTCTACGTACATGGTCTGGAAGATTCATCACTTAGTTTTTTATTGTCATTCATCATCTGGCTCTAGTATTTATCAAGTTGTATATATGGATGATACTGTCCTTACTGGAGATGATCATGAAGGTATTACTCTACTAAAGAAACATCTTTCCAATCATTTTCAGACCAAGGATTTGGGAAAGTTAAAATATTTTCTTGGCATAGAAATGTCTCAGCACATGCAAGGATTTGTATCTCTCAAAGGAAATATGCCCTAGACATGCTAGATGTCTAGAGGAGACAGGAATGTTAGATTGTGGGCCTGCTGATGCCCCAATGGACCCAAATGTAAAACTTCTATCTAGACGGGGAGTTATTGTTAGACCCTAGAAGGTATCGAAGACTGGTTTGAAAATTGAACTACCTTACAGTCACTTGACCGAACATCTCTTTTGCTGTGAGCTTAGTGAGCCAGGTTCTAGATTCACCTTGTGATAGCCATTGGGGTGCAGTTATTCAGATTCTTAGTCTAAAGGAGCTCCAGGAAGAGCTTTACTTTATGAAGATAAAGGACATATACATGTTGTCAGGTATCTAGGGTACTGTATCCTAATTGGTGGGAACCTAATCTTGAGAAAAGTAAAAAGCAGAATGTTGTTGCTAGTTCCAATGCTGAAGATGAATACAGGGTCGTGGCTTTGGAAACATGTGAACTCATATGGTTGAAACAATTATTGTAAGAATTCAATTTTTGTGAAATGGATAAGATGGAGCTTGTATGTGATAATTAGGCAGCTTTGCATATAGCTTCCAATCCTCTTTTCTATGAAAGAACCAAACACAGCGATTGATTGTTATTTTGTGAGAGATAAGACAACATAGGGAGACATTATGATGTCAAATGATCAACAGGCAGATGTGTTCACCAAGTCTCTTAGAGGTCCTTGAGTCAAATTTATATGTAACAAGCTTCGTGCATATGATTATTTGCTCCAGCTTGAAGGGAGTGTTAGTTGTAGTTTGTATTTTGTACATAGTTATAGTTCATGGGTCTTTTTGTAATTTTCTTCCTTTTCTTCTGCATGTATCTGACTATACACAAAGGATGTTCTGTTTTAATGCGAACAGCAAGAAACATATACTCTGGTCTGTCACAGAAGAATTCATCTAAGATGACTTGCTAGTCTCGCTTTTCTACTGGAAAAAAAAAAATTAAGCTCTGAAATTTCTAAGTTAAGAGCCACTATTTTTATACATGAATGGTGTATAACTAGGAAAATAATTGCTCTATAATTTCAAGATCCCTCAAACAGACATTTTATCACAGAATATGCCAATACGAACAAGTAAACAACAGACGCTGCATTGATCATACTCATGATCTGCATGGCTACTATCAAGCTGGCATTTTAATATTATGCAGAAGCAATCGACATATACAGGAGAAAAAACAAAATTGACATATATTTCAATATTATGCAGAAACTACTGTGCTACATTGGTATGCTAACATAAACTTATCTGCAAAAGAAAAAAAAAAAATTGATAGCATGCATCAAGTTTTGGCAGAATAACATAAAATATTTTCACATGGAATGATTGAACATGACAACATCAAAGAGATCACACAAAAATCAGAATTCAAAACAAAGTAGAACATAAGTTAACAATAAGTAGACAAAGCCATACCGATCGAGTCTGATAGAGCCTGAATTTCTGCATACAGGCATGGGCAGGAGGAGGAAGTTCGTCAGAGGCAGAAGGAGAGTGAGAAGGCTCATTCTCTGACGACGCCATTACTTTGTTGCAATATCTTTAGATCCCCCCGAGCCTCAGGCTCAGGGAAACTATCAGAATGGCATGCAAAGAGTGACAGATTATGAAAACTTCAGAATCTCCTAGTAACAATTACGGCTACAATGCAAAACACCCTCCATCAAAAAAAACAAACTCCTTTCCTGAGCTCTAGGTTGCTTCAAATAAAGCATTATTTCTCAAAATTGATCAATTTTATCGAGCAACCTTCATCATTCCAGCTCCTACACCTCCATCCCCTGCCAAAAACCACCACCATCACTGCCACCGCCACTGCAGCTTCCAGCTACAAACCAAAAACGCGCTGATTCCCAGTGAAGCCCAGCTTGTAAAACCCGAGATTTATAGATCAAACAATTCAAAGCTCAAATGGAAAATTTGAAAATTTACGTTGATAAACGAAACTGATATTGCAATAATAATTATACAGATAGATATAAAAATCGTGGGAAATTTGAAAATGAAAGCTTTATATGGAAGAGAAAAAGATACGAGGAGAAGATCGAGCAGAGAAAAGTGGGAAAAATCGAAAGCCAACAAGTTTTGGGAGATTCGAGAGAAAATTGTCGACACCAGAAAGGCAGAAAGAGGAGAGAAGCTAATTATTGATTAAATTTTTCCTATTTTATTTTATTTATTTTTCTACAATTTTTCTCTCAGATCCAAAGACACTGACTAATCAAAGCCACAACTTGGTTGACGGCTCCGTCCACACATCAAAAATTAAAAAGACAACAAAAATACATGAATCCGAAACAACTATATGAAATTATTTATTGCAATTTTTTTTTTTTTACTTTATTCAACGACCGACGTAAATGTGAACTGTCGTGTCATCCATATAATCATTGCCGACGGCTGGTCTAGACAGTATGACTTGCAGCTTGTGGTTTTAGTGCATATTTTGTCCACAATTATAATTGAAATTATTTGAGTTAGATAAGTGACAAAATTAACGATTTTAATAATGTTGATAAAATAATTTTTTAATTATAAAACTAATTATAATAATTTTTAAATAATAATAACCTGATTATATAATTTCAAAAATATATTATCAGTTCCTTTCTGATTAATTTTGTCTAAATACATTTACACGTGAAAAAGTTTAGATGTTTAGTTTAAATCCAAGGACGGCAATATAATAACTGGGAAACTACAAGTTACCCTCTTATGTTTTCTCTTCAATGGAAATGCTACAAGTGTTACTAGTAAATTATTATGATGAAAGTGTTTTTTTTATCTTTCTTAAGTTTTTAAATGAAAATGTCATCTTCCCAGCTCTTTGTCGTATTTATGTGTCATTTTTACCCTTTTCTTGTATTGGGAGATTTTATTTTAAATTTAGATTTTTTTTTCATGAATCAAATTTTTATGTGTAATGAGTTTTAGAATTTTTTTTATGTAAAATAAGATCTATATAAAATCTTATATCTATTTTTATTTAACATGATAAGAATATGATCAGATGGGAAGATCTAAATTTAATATAATTAATAGTTTATTTAAAATCATTTTTTCTATAATTAAATTCTAAATTATATGATTTGAAAATTATATTAGAAATAATTATTTTAATATATTTACAAATGAATTATATTATTTAAAATATATTAAAAAAATGTGAAACTTAATTAAAAAAGTAAATTTTGATGGTATTATCGTAAATAAATATTAAAATGAGAATAAATTTTTGATGTAATATATGTTTTTTATTAAATAAAATAAATTTTAATGAAATTTTGATAAACTTGTTAGATTTTCTTTAATTTAAATCAAAGCATCATTTAATCTCTTAAAAATAAAATAAAATCTTCGACAACCTACAAATTTCAATACTTATGTACAATAGTAATTTTTATGTTTTACAAATTTTTCATTAAAAATTATCTTTTATATATATAAATAGTTAAGATTTTTTAGATTTTTTGTTACATAACTTTAATCAGTAGAGTTGTAATTTTTTTTTTTTTTGTGTTTGCCATATGTAAAGTTAGTCAAAAATTATAATTTTTATGTAAAATTTTGTAAAATTTCATACTACATGTCATAGCATTGTCCTATAATTAATTATTAAGTATATGTGCCAACAAAATTTGGTTGAATTGCCCATAAAACTCAATGACTATTTATTAATCTTGTTGAAATTTCTTGTTGATAAAGTCAAGTACTAGAACACACAAATGAACAAAGTAATCCAAATCAAAATCATGAAACTCACCCATAGTAATTGTCTTATTTATTAAGAGAATATTATAATGATTGAGCATTTTGAAATTTCGTATTGAAAGTTTCAAGTTTGTGCTTTAGTATAAGCAAACTTAGCAAAGATAATATGCTATCGTTATCTGCATTGTATGACTTTCTTGTCTTTAAATATAAGGATGTTGTAACTTTAAAGTGAGTGATTTAAAAATGTATCGTTTTCATTTTATGAATTAAATTTAACAATTAACAAGTTAATATTTTGATTATAATTCTTTTTCTAGCCTCTAATAAAACCGAAATTTTCTAATATTATTATAATACTGAAAATTTCAGTATTACATTTATTGTATTTAATAAATTATTTTACTTATACAAATATCTTTAGTTATATAATCATACTTTATGTTGTTTAGACTTTCTGTTTATTTAAGTTTAGAACATAATAATATTATATGTATATTAAATGACTTGTTATTTCTATTATTAAAAAAATTATCTAATTTATTAAAATATAATAAATAATAATATTAAAATTTTATTGAAAAATCTTTCAACAATTGAACAAAAAGTAGAGTAATTTTATTTTCCTTCTATAAAAAACAACAGTGATTTCATTAAAAAAAAAATGCCTTGAAGCCCAATATTAATATTAATTAGCTTGAATAATCCTTAATTAAACAGGGCCTTGGACGCAGTGCAAAATCCACGGCCAGATTGAATTGAAATGTAAGTCAAGAGTCCAGCTGGATGGAGTTGCAAATCCAAACTATTTATATATGTGATCATTGCATTGACTGTTATTATTCTATGCAATGTGGCCATGTTATGAGGTGTAACAGTCCTGAGGATCTTCTTGGAGAATCTGTTCCTCGATTTACAGGATCGAAACCTCCAGTCCTTTTGGTGCTTTAATTATTGATTGTAGACAATCATTATTATTTCAATAAAATCTGGTATAATTTTTTTTTATTGTGAATTTTTGTGGTATCATTTCCACTTGTCCACCCCGGCGTGCGACAAGGTTGATATTTTTATTTTATTTGTGAAGACTAATATATCCTTTAACATATATATTAAATAATTTTTTGTTTTTATTTATATATGCTAATCCCAATTTTACTTTTCCCAATTTATAATTTAATTTAGATTATGTGTACGATGATCACCTCAACTTTTTTAAATAGATTGAAAGTGTAACTTTATATGCAAATAACAAAATGCGTTTGATTCTTTTGTAAAATTTTAGACTTCCAATGCAAGAAATTTGGATATTTTTTGTTATATTTTATTTGTTTTGTTGAAATATATTTTTTAATAAATAATTATTTATTTGTATATAAGTAAGGGTAGAGTTGAGTAAAAAAATTATTACCTAATTAAGTTTGGCCAAAACTGAAGAATAAATGGACATTCAATCAGATCAAATCAATTTCTCAAGCTTGAACAGATGAAAATGATATAGTTAAGACTTAAGCGATTGATTTCAGATGTTAGTTTCTTAAGTCAGCGAGACACGAATCCGACTGACAATTGTTAGTCTGTATGGTTTTGTATGCGTTTTGTGGATGCCGTATTGTTTGATTCTCAAATAAAATGCTAAAAGTTTTGACTTTTAGATTTCTTTAAAATCCTTAGAACTTCTCTCGCACTCGCCGCTCGTCCTTCTCTGTTTCATTCTTTATTTTCTTCATCCTCTGTCAGCTCAACTCTTATATTCTTTGTCGATCTGGAGGGAAAACCTTTACACTTGAAGACTCTAATGATTTACAAGTAGTTGGAAGCTTGAAGTCATGGATATTAGAGTTGTTTTGAGGCTCGACAAAAGTCACCCACAAATTCAATTTTAGCTGTGGAAACTCTTATATTTCGGTGTTATTTTGCTGCTATTTGGGTGTTAATATATTGTTATAGATGTGTTTTGAGTTAAATTTTACAAGCTTGAAGAGATACAGCTATTGTTATAGACATTTTTCGAAAGCATATTTTGGGCCAGCTAAGGTCCAATAAGAGATACAGCTAGTCAAACGGAGGTCCAAATTGGAGATCGGGGTCGCTGAACAAGGACTATGGATTGTCAAGTGCAAGACAAGGACATCTTGCGATGTCACGAGCAGAGGGCGTGGCTCATTGGGAAGGCTTTCAATCCTGCAGTGAGAAGCTTGTTGCTACCCTCAAGAGAATAGTTAGACGAGGGTAGCGAAGTTAGCTAGAACCACTAGCTCTTTCAACCTTTAGTTCGCTTACCAAAAATGGATATTTGTACGGAGCCTAGTCAGCAATTCAAGGCACACGTCTCCAACTGACAACTCAACCTAAAAACTTATATATCAGTTCTCTAGAAGTCCGATAATGATTTGCTCAGCATTAATTACCTGACACCAAGCATTAAATACCCAAAACGGCAAGGATAATCATTTTGTTGTTAATGAAATTACACTTGTAACCCTCCCCCTTTTTATAAATAGGAAGGGGAGGCTACTGTATAGAAAAAAAAGCTTACACATGCATAAACTCTGTTGGTATAGAGAGAGAAAGCACTGTTCACCGTGAGAAATTTCTGCTGTTGTATTCATATTTTGTAAAAACAATCTCTCTAATGCATAATCAAAGATCAACCTGGATGTAGGGGCTAAATTGGCTTTAGCCTGAACTATGATAAATTTCTAGTGTTACTATTTCTTCTTCTTTCCTATAATCTTCTTTCACTATTTTTTGTCATATTTAGCTTGCAGTCAGGAGTAACACTGAACTCAATTAGTTGACCGGATTTTGGTGTCAACATTTTGGTGCTAGAAGGAGGGCCTCCATTGCACATTCTTCATTTTTAG
Source organism: Saraca asoca (assembly GCA_026873985.1). Taxonomy (NCBI): domain Eukaryota; kingdom Viridiplantae; phylum Streptophyta; class Magnoliopsida; order Fabales; family Fabaceae; genus Saraca; species Saraca asoca. Next base: position 4,857 of record JANHAO010000617.1, on the reverse strand, counting down.
TCTTTGATAAGCTATTTCAAACGCAATGGCAAGAGGAAAAGTTATCAGGAGTGCAGAAATTCCCACTGGCCAACCTGAAAGACAGATGCAACAGCGGAACACAGCTGCTCCTACGACAGGTGCCAACACAGGCACAGTCTCCTTTGTCCCACACCAACTCATAGCCCACGAAACTGATGAGATTCAAACTTGGCAACAACGCCAAGAGGTACTTGACCGACGCTAAGAAGCACTGGAGAATATTATAAAGGAACTGGCTAACATGGTCCGAGCGTTTGCTTAAGCGCACGCCCAAAATGCACCAAGGCAAGGTGAAGTGATCGCACCCGAGACTGGACATTGCCAGCTAAGGACTCAGCATGAAGAACAAGATAGGATTGAGCTTCACCGAATTGGTTCACTTTGCTTTGCTAGCTCAATTCGCGGCAAAGGTCTGAAGTCCACCTAGTTCGGGAGGACAAGGAAGATGATCAACAAGGTGAAGGCTCACACCAAAGCAAGAGCTCACACGCAACTGACAGCAAGCAAGAGATAGATCACGATTCCTCTAACCGTGAGCACAGCAAGAAGCATAGAACTTTTGATCAACATTCTCGTAGTAAGTGAGAAGAAAGGAGTCGAAAGACCTCCAATTATCGGTTTAAATCTCAAGACCTAATGGTTGAAGAACTACTTCAAAGAATGGAGCAATTAGAGAAGAACTCTACGTCCTAGGGGAACCGTGAGTCCCACAAGGAGAGAACTCTGCTCTCTTGCCAGATTGAGACAGAACTCCTTCCCTACAGGTTTAAGATTTCGAACATTCCCCTTTACAATGGGGACAGTGATCCTTACAGCCACCAAGACGCCTTTAATGTATAGATGGACCTGCAGACCTCCAATCCGCTCGTGAAGTGTCAGGTCTTCCCGGCCACACTCGGAGAAGTGCTGTGGATGTGGTTCAAAAGCCTTCTAGCTCGTAGCATAAGGAACTGGGAGGAATACTAGACTAAGTTCCTCAATTAGTACAGGACGTTAAAGAGGCAGCTCGCCCCCTCCTACCACTTAGCCACAGTCTTCCAACGAAAGGATAAAACGCTTAAGGACTACATCGTCAGATTTTGGCAAGAAGTTAGTAATGTGGACAATCTGTTCGATGAGAGTACCTTCACAACAATTCCGGTTGGACCCTGAAAAGATGGAAAGTTATACGTGGACATATACAAGTCCCCTGTTAAGAGCCTGGGTGAATTTTATGAGCGAGCCACCAAGGAGATTCAGTGGGAAGAAACCTTCAACCCAAAGAAGCTGAATAAGAAAGAGGAAGCAAGTACCTCCAACCGAGGTAGGAAAAGAAATGGAGGCGGGAGTAGCAAAGAAGGCCAAAAAAGGGGCTCTGGAGGCCAAAGCACAAAGAAGGCCCAAAGCTAACAATTTATACCTCAGTGTCGCTATGATACCTACACTCTCTTATCAGATGCCCGGACAGGATCTAAGCGAACCAGAGAGACAACAAAGACTTTGGCAGACCCAAGCCAATGAAGACCCCAATTGAAAAGAAAAATTGTAATAAATTTTGTGCCTACCATAGCGAGATTGGGCATAACACGTCTAATTGTTGGGCATTAAAAGATGCCATCAAAGACCTCATCAAAAGAGGCCACCTGAGAGATTATATGGTAAGATCCTTGGGGCAATAACCCCCGCATCCCTAGCAACCTATGTCGTAATGCCATCAAACTCCTAAGCATGAGGAAGCGCCCTTCATGAGGACCATTTTCACCATACATGGTGGGCCTCATATTGCGGGCACCTCGAACCGATCACGCGATTGCTATGTGCGGGCGACGGGACGTGTCCTTTTGACGAGTGACGTGAAGCGTGAAAGACTCACCAAAAAGGCCAAGATAGCTTCAGATAACATCTCCTTCATGAAAGAGGATGCACAGGGGGTCCATTTTCCTCATAACGATGCAATTGTCATTCAGGTGAAAATCGGCAATGCCAAGGTCAGGAGAATAATGATGTACACTAGGAGTTCAGTAAACGTGATGTACAAGGGGTGCTACGACCAGATAGGTATAAACACAAGTTAGCTAGACCCATCACCCTAGCCCCTTTATAGTTGTACATGAGATGGAATACTCCCAGTGGGACGAATCAAACTCCCACTTACTTTGGGGGACCACGATAGGCAAGTAACCATCATGGTAGACTTTCTAATTATAGGCTATCCCTCAGCTTACAATGTGATGTTGGGATGACCCGTCATGAATGATTTTGACATGGTAACATCAACCAAGATGCTAACCATCAAGTTCTCGACCTTGAATGGAGTTAGATGCATACGCAGTGAGTAACAAGTAACCTAGCATTGCTATGAAGATGTAGTCAAACTCCGGGTTCAAGGGAAGAAAGTAAATGTGGTATCTAGGGGAGAGCCTTAAGCAATAAGCGAAAAAGGGGCCAGCTATGACCTCGACCCTCGAGAGGTAGATGCTAAGCGAGCCACTGAACTAGTTAAGGAGCTGGAAGATGTGCGAGTAAGCGAGGTGTATGAGGAGAGATGCCTCAGGTTGGGGAAATGCTTACCACCCAATATGAAAGCACGATTGATGAATTTTCTCAAGGCAAATGTGCATGTTTTTGCCTAGAACCATGAAAATATGATGGGCAACGATCCGAGCATAATGTCACATAGGTTGAACATCGACCCCCAGGCCAAGCTAGTTTACCAGCCAGTTTGCCAGAAGAGAAGACCAATGACTACCGAACATTATGTGGTGCTTAAGAAAAAGGTGAACAAGCTCTTAGCAAACAATTTCATCTAAGAAGCACGATACTCCACTTGGGTGGCCAACCCCATCCTCGTTAAGAAGAAGAATGGGAAATGGAGAATGTGTATTGACTTCACAAACCTTAATAAGGTGTGCCCCAAAAACAGTTTCCCCTTGCCTAGAATAGAACAGCTTGTGGATACAACGGCAGGACATGAACTTCTTAGCTTCATGGATGCCTACTCAAGATACAATCAAATTCCAATGGCCGCACAGAACGAAGAGCATACCTCGTTCATCACTAATCATGGGTTATACTATTACAAAGTGATGCCCTTCGGGCTTAAGAATGTGGGGGCAGCCTATCAGTGATTAGTGAACATGTTGTTTCAAGAACAAATTGGCAAGACCATGGAGGTATATGTTGATGATATGTTAGTAAAATCTAGATAGCTTATCAATCACATCTGCGACCTTGACGAGATGTTCCAGACCTTGAGAAGGTACTGGATGAAGCTGAATGCACACAAGTGTGCATTCGAGGTAGCCTTGGGTAAGTTCCTTGGCTTCATAGTTAATAATAGAGGGATCAGAGCGAACCCAAAAAAAATCAGGGCGCTACTCGATATGCACTTTTCCATTAGTCTGAAGGGTGTCCAAAGCTTGAATGGTCAGATCGCTGCACTCAGTAGATTTATTTGGAAAGCAACAGACAAGTGCGTTGCCTTCTTCGACATCCTTAAGAGGGGCGAAGAGGTTTGAATGGACCCTAGAATGTGAGGTCACATTCCAAGAACTCAAAACATGTCTCGGGCAAGCACCTCTCCTTTCCAAACCGAAAGAGGGTGAAAGATTAACCTTGTACTTAGGAGTATCCTACCATGCCTTGAGCATGACATTAACACATGAAGAGGGAGGAATTCAACTCCCCATCTATTATATAAGCAAAAGACTGTTGGATGTAGAAACAAGGTACTCACCAATGGAGAAGCTCTTCTACTACCTGGTCATCGGCTCGAGGAAGCTGCGACCTTATTTCCAAGCCTACAGCATTAGGGTCCTCACACAATACCCACCGAGACAAGTTCTATAAAAGACAAACACCTCAGGACAATTACTCAAATGGGCAATAGAGCTTGCTTAGTTTGACATTGAATATAAGCCCAGAACAGCTATCAAGGGGTAAGCACCGGCTAATTTCATCATCAAATTCACAGGGCCCTTGCAAGAGGAGGTAGAGGTTTTCAGGGCCCTATGGTGGGAATTATTTGTTAATGGGTTGTCCGGTGACTAAAAGGCTGTAGCAGGAATGCTTCTTATTAGTGCGGAAGGTCACAAGGCCTTCACTGCTTTAAGATTTGGCATTCAAGTCACAAACAACGAAGTTGAGTACGAGGCTTTATTGGCGGATTTACAATTGGCCAAGGAGGTGCATGCTGAGAAATTGAAGATTTTCAGTGACTCATAACTTATCGTTTGTCAAATAAAGGGTGAATACCAAGCCTGAGGGCAAAAAATGATGAGATACCTTCAGAAAATCCAAGAGTTATTTGGCTCCTTCTAATAATTTGAGATCACTCAGATCTTGTGGGCCCAGAATGTACATGCTGATGCTTTGGCCTATTTGTCTAACACTGATGCTCCTGATCTTGTGGAAGTGGTCCTGATGGAGCTCCTTCCATCCATGAGTATTGAGCATGAAGATGTTGTCATGGTGATCACCAAAGCACCTAACTCCTAGATGAATCCAATCCTCGACTACTTGCAAAATGAAAAGTTACCAGAAGATAGACTCGAGGCATAATGTCTGCGAGCTCGGGTAGCCATATACTGCATCTGTGATGACATGCTTTATAAGAGAGGGTTCACAACCTCACTTCTGAGATGCATAGATGATGAAGATTGTAGCACCGTCTTGGAGGAGATTCACACAGAACATTGCGAAAACCACGCTGGGGGGTTGTCCTTGGCACAAAAGGCCCTTCGATAGGGATTTTACTGGCTGAATGATAATACAATATTTGATGCATTTATTTATCCTCATGCTTAGCATTTTAAGAGCCAAAATGATTTAATTCCAGCTGTGTTAAGATGTATTTGT